>VZTL01076071.1:27302-41407 GCA_013400535.1 Scopus umbretta
GGCGGGGGGGGGGGGCGAGGAGATGAGAGCCAGTGTTAGTGAGAAAGTGCATGAGCAAGTGAGGGAAAGGGAATGAAGGAAAAGCTACTTCAAGCTCTAGTTACTTTAACTTTTTTTTTTTATCCTGTTAATTATTTTAACAAAAGTCTTTTAGAAAGAGAAATTTAAAGAAATTCTTTCCTTTGCTTGCACTTTTTAAATTCTTAAGCCAAAGATTTTTCATGCAGCAATCTAAGCAAGATAAATTTTTCCCTTGGAATGTTATTACTATCTCCCCATCTCCATTTTTCACTACAGAAATATATCAAGAACTGCAACAGGTTTTCAGTAAACTACTACCCCTTGTACTGAATTGACTTTAATGAAATGAATGACAGAGAGAGAATACTAAATATTTGTAAATTTTCAGTACTAATATACTAGAAATACTAAAAATTTAAATTGTTGTGAACTTCACCAAGCAATTTTAACTGAGTAAACTTCTTCACTCAGTCTTAAATATTTCTGCTTTTTTTAAACATAAGTTATATCCTTCAATTATTTTCTGGAAACTAATTTGTAAAAGTGTCTAACACAGGCAGACGACAAATGTTACTGAAAATTTTAAACAGATCTTAATGGCATTCTACCCTTTTTCCTAAATATATTCTTCAGCTGCTACTGTCATTCTCTAGATGTCAAATCAGCATACTTATAATGGATTGATATTTATCAATCTTATAAAATAGAAAAAAATACAGGCACTCAGTCCCACAGAGAACTGGGGAGTAAAGAGGCAACGAATCAAAGGTTATTTTGATTATACTTTCATTTGCAAACATGTTTTTCTCATCTGACTTTAGTTATTTTCCTTATTGAATTTCACATTATTTCCTAGGTTTAATCTTATAGACAGTCTTCACATTTCTGATGAATCCTGACAGCTAATGAATACCCAAATAAATTTAGGTAAAACTACTTTCTGACATATCATTGCGTCTGCCAGATATTTTACATATTCTGAGACCTGTTACCTCCAAAATATACCTATGATTTTAGTGTTTTCACAGCCATATGAGAAACCGATAACCTGTAGATCTGATCGATTTGGCTTGTTATTCTGCAGCTGCCAAAAAATATATTTGTTTGCATAAGCACATTATTGCTTTGTGTCACAGGTATATAAGGTGTAAAAAGCTCCCCCTTCTTGGTGACAAGTGACCATGATTTTTGGACCTTTTCATGGTTAATAACTAAACATGCAGCTTTTTCTTTGTATTTAGTTCACAAACAACAGCTGCTAGTAACTAACAAAGTTTAAATGTAGATTATGGTTGAGCCAGAAGTCAGTTTAGGAGAGAAAATCAGACCTAGAGCATAAGATCAACTTGAACTAATATATGACAACCAGTATATTTTGTTTGCTGTAATGAAGCTGACTGAAAATCTAACGCATGGAACAGTAAGAATATGGAAGGCACTAGGAAAGAAGGAAAAGTTGTAGAAGACAAGACCACGGGTGGTAAATGCAGAGAAAGGTTGGATGAAGGCAGTGGAATAGTAGAAATAGAAAAGTAGGAAGAATAATGCTTGGTATTTAGAAGTGGATGTCTTGAAGAATTAATATCAAACAGTATGAATGTGTTTAAGAATAACTGCAAAAGGATAGCTTAAGAAAGCTACAGACACGTATCTGTAGTAAAGTGAAGGCATATCAAATAATTACCAAAAAATTATAATAATTCTCAAAATAAGGTTTGCAAATGCAAGTGATAATAAAAGACAAAACAATTGACTGATACTTCTCATCCACATTTATTAAATTCATAATCTACGCAGCAGTAAGAGAAAGGAACAGGTGAGCAGATCTGTGGAAGTAGAAAGAAATAATTTAGTGACATTTAACTATTGTGGTATAGCTAATTAAGGAGAACCAGGAGAGCAAATACAGTCCAGTACAAGAAAATTTGTGAAGAAAATGATGAAGCAATGGCTTTTGTTGTGCCATCAGAAAATAGCATGAAAAAATGAAGATTCATAGAATACACAGTAGAACAAAGGTTAGAATAGTTCCTGATACAGCAAGCATCTCTTTTGCAAAAGTCAGGAGTCTATATACATTTATCACTAAGAGCCAGGGACCAATCATATTGAAAAGCCTTGAAGGGAAAGGGATTGCTTAATTTTGGGGAGATTCTTATTTTGGTGGCACTGAAAGACTCAAAGTGAGGAGTACTGTCTAGCTGTGCCAGAAATAGAGGTGGAGAAGGAGGAGAGCAGCTGGTGATCTTTACAAGCACAGTTGGTGATGGATCCAACACCTGTATTAGGATTAAACACGGACCTAAAATCTGCATCTTCCATACTTCTGTACTACCTAACTCATCACTGCTGAATCTGAACTCCAGTGTTTTTGATCTTAGAAGATGAAAACATAATCTAAATCTGACTTTAAAAAAGCAAGGTGTAAAAAGCTACAAAAGTTATATTCCTGCCATAGCAACTCATTAACTCACTGATGGAGACAGCAATAACCAGCCTTTGACAAACAGGCATACAGAATTTTTTTACAAACCTTACATATACTACAAATGGAAAAGCTGGAGCTATTGAAGAACAGTACATGGGGAAAGCTCGATAGGTCTCACAGAAAAGGTTTCAAAGGGAACAGTACTTTTAAAAAAATAATATGTACAGAAAGCTCACTTTGTCCTAAACTCACTGTATAATTAAATTCACATATCACTCCAGTTATCTGACTCTGCAATTAAAAAAAAACACTTAGGTATTATAAAATCACTGAAGACAGTTCTACTTCTACTACTTACATGATTTACCACAGAGAGGTGAGAAAGGTGAGACAGGGGGATGGTGAGCCAAATCTTGACCCACAAAAGCATGTGCTTGAGCAAAACATGAAAAAACACATGCTGGGTATGCTTCTTAAACAGTTTACAGAAACAAAAATAAATTGCAGGCAGAAATATTACAGTGGCCAACATGGTTAGGGAGAGGGAGAAGGAAAGGGATAGGGAGAAGGAAGGAAAAAACTCAGAAAATTTGCAAGTGTGTCTTTCAAACACTTGCAGAAGAAAATGAAAAGTGTTTTCAAGTGTCAGTCGGTACAATACAGATGAACTCCAGAATCAAGATAATGGAGATAAGAGAAACATGCAAGAAACTAATAATTTGCCTGTGTAAAGGTATGCGGAGTGAAGATAAATACAAAGATTTCCAGTTGTACTGAGTTGATGTTTCACATTCTTGAAAACAGAAGACATTTTATACAGTGCATATTACCAAACCACACAGATCTGCTTTAATAAAACTGTGATGAGTAATAACAAGGAATCAGTCAAAAGAAACAAAAATGCAGCTCCTTCAAGAGGTCATATGAGTGTTGCCTAGATCTCAACCTGGAAGCAAAATTTTGAGACTTTTACTAGGGGTCCGATTCCATTAGCTTCATATATGCTAATTATTTTTCTGACTAAATACACTGCAGCATTTGGTGAGGATACCTAAAGGCCTGACACAAGGTAACAGGCAGGAGTATTAGAACCATCACAGATCTTAACCATGTTAGGGTCTTAGGCTTATTCACAAATGCTACATTTTTTATATATATAACATACACATATGCACAAACCCCTTATTTTTTATACACACACACACACACACTATATATATATATATAAAACATATTATCAAGTCTACCAGAAGATAAAAACGTAATTATATCTCTAGTAAACAACTGTTATACTTGATAAAAAGGTCAACCCTTTCTCGTCCCCTGGAGACATTTTATATATTAATATTTGAACTGTTCTGTGTAAACATTTCCAGCATCCTGCCCTAAGCATTCAGGTCTTTTCTGCCTTCACTACTACTAGTTTTGAACTAAATACCCAACTTTCCCTCCGTAACCAAATTCTAGACTCACGCTTCCAACTCTGTATTCCTGCTAGGGCATAAACAAGGTCTCTGAAAGTGGTCCCCTGCCCCTGGCTCTTATCATACTCTTTTTTCAGTATTCTAGAAAGTATCAAGCCATCTCCTTGACAGACATCTACCCAAGAAACACAGCTCCCTCCACTGGATAAGCTTTTTCTGTTCTTACCTCCATAAAAGTCTCTGTGATAGCAATAAGGCTTCTTATGGCAAGAAATATTCGATAGCATTGATAAGGCTGACAGAACAGGACCTGCAGTACTTGCTCAGTTCCTAGGTCTTCTCCAATCTATTTAGTGTGGGCATTTACTTGAGTACATAAACTAGGAATGTGGTTTTAATTGACAGACATATTAGTACCTTTAAACCCTGGCAACACTATTGATTCTGTATATGACAAAAAACTAGCATATGGAAATTCTTTATCCAAAGTTTTATAGCAAGCATACTGCACCAGACAGAAATGAATGCCACTGAGTTCCAACATCCTGGTTTTGTCACCAGAAAACTTTTCTTAACATGGGGCAGAAAATGAAAACACAGTTAATGTAAGTAAATGCAAAAAGGTAATTGTCCTGGTTTCAGCTTAATTCAGAGTTCATTTTCTTCCTAGTAGCTGACATAGTGCTGTGGTTTTGGACTTAGTATGAGAACAATGCTGATAACAGGCTGATGTTTTAGCTGTTGCTCAGTAGTGCTGACACCAGTCAAGGACTTTGCAGCTTCCCATGCTCTGCCAGGGGGACAAGAAGCTGGGAGGGGGCACAGCCAGGACAGCTGACCCCAACTGGCCCAAGGGCTATTCCATACCATATGGTGTCACGCTCAGTATAGAAACTGGGGGGAGTTGGCCGGGGGGCAGCAATCGCTGCTCGGGGACGGGCTGGGCATCGGTCAGCGGATGGTGAGCAATTGCATTGTGCATCACTTGTTTTGTGCATTCTTTTATGATTACTATTATTATTATTTTCTCTTTCTCTGCTGTCCTATTAAACTGCCTTTATCGCAACCCACGGGTTTTAGGGTTTTTTTCTGGTTCTCTCCCCCATCCCACCGGGGCAGGGGAGGGTGAGCGAACGGCTGTGTGGTGCTTGGTTGCCGATTGGGGTTAAACCACAACAGTAATGGAAGTTAAACCTGAGGACAAGGAACAAAACTTGAAATGGCATACAAGGAAAGTTTGGTAGTATAATTGAAATAAGCACGGAAATCATCAGAAAATTATATCACTTCAATTAAAAAAAACCAAACTGACATATGTCAGAAGGGAACAGAAGAATAATAAAAACAAGTAGCTCTGTAACTATGTGAGTTTATGATTAAACTTCATAAGCTGTAGCATCCTGTCCAGAAATTCTCCTTACCCAAGTGTGAATTCCTACTTTTGCAGAGCATTTTTTTAAAGCATGGGCATGACCAAGTGCAGGTACAAAGGCAGGACTAATTGCAGGTCATTAGATGTTTCTGTGATAAGGTAAATTCCAGCAATAAGTTTCTTAAAACAAGAGTACACTCTAACAGTAGGTACTGGGAGTCTGAGATTAGCCAGCACTTGAACGTGTAATCAGTTTAGCTACTTTTTGGCTTTACACAAAAAAGTATGCAGTAAATTAGCTATTCAGAAATTATCCTTGTTAAATGGATCCTCAAAACATCTTTTTAAAATATTTCTCAAAGAAGAGAATGATAGAGCAATTACTAATCAGTCCTCATTTTGTTGCAGATTTCAAGCCAAAGTCACATAGCTTCCAAATTCCATTCAAACAGAATACCTGCTGTTTAGCACAGCTACCATTCACATAATAATATTTACGCCTGTCATGGACTACTGAAGTGTCCATAATACTTCAAAGTTCATACTGTCAAAAGGAACTTTATAGCTGTATATTTATCTTCCCTGACTCTACTGAATGCATTTTCCAAACAAATGAGTATTGACAGAATTAGCTTTGGCCAGTACCTCTCAGTCTCTTAAACTGATATCGGTCGATCTTTCATTTCAATTTCTTGGTCAATTTTATACTCAGTGAAGAACATGATAAAAAATATTGTCAAAAACTGTACAAAAGCTTTACAAGCAGATTTTCCCAGAAGGCAGATTGTATTTTCTAATATTAATCAACTTCTATGTCATGTCTTGATTGAGTAAGGATTTCCAGTTTCTCATTTTGGATTAGAATACTAAGAGCAGTATGCAGAGGTTTGTTTCATTTCTTGACAGACCAGGGTGCCAAAGGAAGTGGCACTGCAATCTTCTGCCCTATTAGTTAAAAACTCTTAGCCTGAATCAGAAGGGACCTTTCTCTAGGAAGTCACTCATAAGGCAAAGACGACAGACATACTATTATTGGTACTTTAAAATTTAGTGTTCCTCTTTTCCTCTCTACTGCAAACCAAACACAAAATGATGAAGACTATCTGTCTCAGGTTTGAAGCTTCAGCATCTACCTGCTGCAGCCAAAGTGAGCAGTCCTGGAAAATGGATTTGTCTGCATTGAGGCAGAGAAAAACAAAGGCAGTAGAAAAAAAAAAAAAAAATCCCTTCTCACCTCCCTTCCTCCTTCTCCCCATCAAAAGATGATACTTTTACTTTTTCCAAATTATGTGTAAATTGGATAATTATGAAGTCAGGGATGAAAAAACACCAATGCAAATGTGGTTGCATGCCATTTTCAGTGTCATGTAAATAGGAAGTAAGTATATGCAGGCAAGCATTTAATCAGTTTGTTTGAGAACTCAATCCTGTGATCCAAGAGAATCCTTGAACACTTCTACAGGAACTCCCTATCCAAAACCACACTGAGAAGCTCTCAGAAAATGCTGCATATTAGAAGAATTGAACACTTGGATATGATTTGCTTGATCATTTCCAAGTATTATATCCATCCAGTTATTTCAGTGAGAAGGAAAGAAACAAAAACAACACAGAAATGTTTCAGAAGTCAAAACGTTTCATTTCAATGCTTTGAGTTCACGACTATCATAAGACTACCATAAGCTGTTTTTGCAGATGGATGGTACAACATTTCCTCCTGTGTTTTCTGGTTCAAGGAGCATCATAAATTGCCAGCATACTGGTCTACTCAGCCTTGTTACAGAAAAACCAAACCATCCCAATGGCACGATCTGCCCTACATCCCCCCAACCTTTGCTACCTTTATTCTGTAACACTGTCTGGCTATTGTGCATCTGCACAATTCCATAGACTTCCAGCACCAAATGAAAATGAAGAAGGTTCTTAGCACTTAGGCCAAGCTTCTAGTTTCTATTTGTGTCTTAGAAAAAAGCCTACTATTGGTACCTTGAGAAGAACTGGGAGTAACAGTTGACAACAAAGGTATGAGAAAGGCATCAAAGGCATGAAGCAACAGCCAGGCAGAAAAGAGGGGAAGAGCATTCTTGGAGGCACTAAAGATTTTTACAAGCTTACAGCGTGTGTTTATCTAAAAACTTAAAATGCACAGACTCAAACAAGTGGCTGAACCTGTGTTTATTTTCCTCCATTTCCCTGCATATCCTATAACCTGGATTACTTTCAGTGTTAAAAGAAAAACCTACAAAGCACAGAAGTCCTGTGTGCATATCGTGCTGATGGCACACACACTACTGCAGTTCTGGGAGAGTATACACTACACATATTTTATAACTGATTCAAGGATGTTTGACTTTTCCTGTTAAAATACTGATTAGCTTTTATGTAAGCAGGATGTACAGTTCTCTCCACCTACTAAAGGTCAGAAAACATCAGTGTCAAAGAAGAAAAAAAAAAAACCCTAAAAAATACATTTCTCACCTACCTTTAACCCTTCTTGTTGTGGATACCCATTGTACCTCAATTAAACATTACTTTATGCCTTGTTTCTATCAGAAAGTATTATGTGGAAGGCTAACCACTGTCTTATTCTCTATAAGAGTACATATTTGTAATGTGAATTTTCAGACTCCATGGAATTTTAAATTGCTGTCTTTTGATTTAAATTATTGTTTGTTTCTATAACTTCACAATTTTTTGTATCAGCCATGTTTTCTTTTTCTTTTTCCATTTCTGTAGTGATAAAGTTTTCAGCTCCCATGTTTTTTCAGTAGCAAATAAATCTTGAATATAAATTGTACATATTTCTGATTGACAGTTGTAATTAAAAATTGATAATATCAGCTTTTGGTTTTTAACTTAACTTTTGGAGAAATCTGGAAAACTCACTAGGGCAGTGTTCTTTGTTGAATCACATATAAGAGGTGGGCAATATCTTTCCCATAGTTGGGAAAGGCTCCGTTACTTTTTGTTTCATACAAATAATGGCAGCAGAGCTCTGCTCTGTGCATCATTCAAACTACGCAAGAATGGTTTTCCATTCAGGTTTTTATCAGAAGATGCAATAACTTCAAAGAAAAACTTACATAAATCAGTGTTGAACATTCCAGTTGAGCATTTCTGTGGTCAGCCTTTCCTAGTTTAGGCTGCTAAAGCAAATCATATTCATATATACATTAGTAGAACTGGATGGAAAATAGTTTTCCTACATCACATATCTTCTCATAATTTCCAAAATGTTGTTCTGCATAAGAACAAATGTGAAGCCTTCAAAGCTCCCAGCACAAGTGTCTGGGCTTCAGTGGCCTGGGCTGTCTTAGGCAGACTAAGGACACATACTTTTTGTATATTTCAAGGCATTAATCATTGGATTCTTGGCTATTCTCACATGTTCTTTTTCTATCCAGCTCTTCCTAATATAGTCTAAACAGTGACTTACTACTTGCACATATAAAATACAATTATTAAGGAACGAATAATTTCTTGCAGTATCTTTAAAACCCAATGCCTGGCAGGACAGGCATTCCAACCATGTACATGACTAGAAGTACAAGTAAGTTCAATATTAAGCAAATTGCCAGCAGAAAGATCGAGTTAAGAATAATTTCAGTGATGAGTGAAAAATGGTGAAATAAACATTTTAATAAAGGGCATAAGAGACATTCTAGAAATGACTGAAGTATCTTCACAAAAATGTCTGAGGCATCAGTTAGAAAACAGAAGAAATCATGAAAGAAACAGCTGCTGAGGAGTGGAGACCAAAGTGACAAATAATTCAGCTCAAGAAATAGTATCACTTTCACAACTAGTATGAACACAAGTGTTTTTAGTTAAGGAGGTTCTACCAACTCACACAGCTGTGACTTTGATGCAGATCAACCGGGTTAACTCCTTCTCTTTAAGAAATAATTTTAATTATAATCTCAGCTTTTCCTTACTGATGTTACATGTAAACTGCTTGGTATCTTTTTAATTGTGTTTATGATTAATTCCTTCTGTGTGTTATTTAAAAAACTAAGACTTTTGAATACATCTCAAAAAAACCCCCAAATCTCAGAAAAAAACAGGAAACAATATAGCCATGTCTGTTGAAGGAAATGCTAATTATCAACAACTTTATAAACTGCAAGAAATTATACCCTACCACTTTTCACAGGTATTCTTTTTACAAAATTAATACCTGTCTTTCATTTTCACTGTAAAAAAAAAAAAAAAAACAACCAAAAACATTGTCAAAGAGAACTGGGTGAGATGGAATTCAGGAATTCTGCCCATTCATCTTCTTCACAGCACGTGTGATGCATGCCCATGAAGAATACTTCTCACAATAATGCAATGAAAAAACTGTTGATCATTCTACAGAGGTAGGCATTGCTGTGCTAATTTTAAAGGTGTCAAATGTGTCACTTCCTACTGGCTTCTTCTGAGATTATGTTAATGTATTAACTACAGAAAGAAGGCTGTCAATACCTACAGTTGCTCGCTGCATCCGCAAGGGAGAAGTATGGAAGAGAACGACTCCCACTAAGCTAATACTCCTTCTGATCATTGTAGAGGTTGATAGACTGGAATAATGCTCCAACACGAAGCAGGTAAAACAGTACCCACTTGAAGAGAAGCTCTTTGGTCAGGAAATTCTGGCACCGTACTGTAATCATATTGAGTCTATGAACCTTGAACTGACGGCTTGTTAGAAAGCCAGCTTACATCACATATGTAAGTACATCTAATATCCATATGAACACCATCTTCTTTTCTATCACTGCTTTAACAGACACATGGAAAAAATAATAGTAATACTAGACCACTTGAATGGAAGTTCTTCATTTGAAACCATGGACATGTTATATTCAGTTCTACAGAACAGCGTCCTGCCTTTCTTGCAGACATTCAGACTGAGGATTGTGAGAGGTTTAAGGCAGCACTTTCACATGCAGGCTACATACTAAAATTAATTCTAACACTTTTTTGCCTAATTTTGAGAGATGCCAAGTATCTGAAGATACCGTACACTTATGGGGACACTTTTGAAAGCTCATCTGTGCATTACGCCAATATTAGCTGGAAAAGTCCAAAGCACACTAATAGCTCAACTTCTTCAAATAGGTCACAGCGGCAGACATCAGAATTGCAGAAATCTGGGGTTTTTGGTCCCAGTTCAACAGTTCTTCCTCTCTTGTCTACATAAACTCATGTTGCAAAGAAGGTGCGACAAAGTATTGTGCCTCTGAACCATATTTAGCATCAGTGTCTTCTAAATTCTGTGTTAGCAAAATATCTGCTATTGACTGCTTTCCCAGTTAATTCTATATATATTTGTTTTCCCAGAAAATTCTGTATATTATCACATTAAAGTCTGTTTTAAATATTCTCAGGACCAGACTGAGGCAACAACTAATATTATGCCTTAAGGATTACTTAGCTTCAGTGTCTGTAACCACAAACTGAGCATTTTGTAGGGCTTTAAAAACACTTTTCAAGCCTGAAAACAACTACAGTACCTCTCTGTAGCATGCCAGCTCTTGCATTGGACTGAACTGTGGTAAATCATTATCTATAGGTGTTGATTACAGCTGCATTGCCCAGGTGCAAATGTATTTCATACTTCAAGAAGGTACTCAGTCTCTCCTTCTTGTTAAACAAAACAAAACAAACAAAAAAAAGCACCAAACAAAAACCAGCCAATCATTCCCATACTCTTTGTAATTACTTTCACTGTTGGTTGAATAAACTATTTTCAGAGAATTCATAGATAAACCTATTAAGTAATTTATGAGTTAAGATGAGCTTGAAAAGAAAAAAAAAAGGTTCATTAGGAAATTTAAAATCAGAGTCAGTCTTCAACAAAAATAAAACTCACTAATGATATTCAGAAGCTTCAAGCTTTCTACATATCCGACATTACTTTCAATGGTTGAATAATTTTTTAAAAATAGGTAACAATAAACATGTTTGCTGTTATGTTATTGTTAATATAAGCTGCTTCTGTCATCAAATACTAATACTCTATGGACAGATACAACTCCATAGATGAGTTCTCTTCAAGAGGGATCACTCTCGTGGTTGAGACTGCTACTTTACTACTCAGCTAATTGTAATGTGATTATTTTGTTAGCTTTGGCTTGGGATGCAGTTTCCCAGATGCTGAAAGCTGATTTTAAGTCTCTGCAGCCAGACATTTCTTTTCTTCCTGCTGTTAGCACCTTTTCCCTTTCTTATGCTATCACTATGCTTGGGAGCGAAATACTTGGCTGAGGGGAAGGCAAGATTTCCATTTCTGACAGCAGCATAGACTTACACTGGCTTTGGCCAAGCAAAACATGTATCTTGACTGAAAACAAGATCAGTCTCTTGCATATCAAGTGTTGTTAATGGCAAAATATAGAACTCAAGTGCAATTTCACTAGGGATTTCCAGGGTCATACATTTGGACATTGGCAACTGAAAGGATTCTCATAATATCATCCCTCTCACATCACTGTATAAAATGTTCACCTCTGTTTATATGTTGACTCTATGTTTAAAAATAAAACAAATTTTGGACAAGTAGCAGTGAACATTATACAATGGGAAGTCTTCTCCTTTATCTAGGGCAACCTCACTTCTGGGAAAGAAAGCTCTGGGGTGAAATTTGATTTTTACTGCTCTGCTGGAGCTGCTATCTGCCTTCTTCACAAATGGGTCTTGCAACAGATGTTCTGGGTACAGGACCACTTGTCTCACTCCACACCACGTATCATCTGCAAGTTGCCATCCTCAGCAACATCCCTGCCATATCTGCAACACCACCATATATACCATTCTTCCACTCCTCCTTCTCTTCTACAGTTGTCAGAGACTGCTTAGAAACACAAAAAGCAACAGAAAGAAAAACGTAGTGAGTGCAGAAAAGGAACGCTGTTGGCTTGCTGCCTCAAGCATATATTCTTCTGTGTTTAAAACCAGTACATGCTTGATAAAAGGACAACATTTTTATATTTTGCAAGTTATCCTGTGAAAACCTGTAATTAAGCAAATGACCTTGCTAAGCTTGAAGACCACGTCATGCTTCTTGTTAAACACATTTTTATAATTAATAATCCCTTCTTATTATTGATGCAAATGAAATAAAATAGGATTTTAGTTCCTTCATCACACTCCAAAAATTCTTGAGGGAGATGGAAAAGAAGAGCCTGCACAATGCTAAAATCAAGCTACAAATTAACAGTCAGCATAAGATCATTCTTGCATAAGCATGGTGTCATCACTAACAAAGTAAAAATGTTACTACAATTTTTTTCACTTATTCCTCTCTCCCCTCCTTCAGCTTTTCATTTGCAGATTTTTAGCTATAAAAGAGCCATTATAACCTGACAACAGAATGAGTTACATGTTATATAAAAACATAATGAAAGAATTCCTACACGCATTACACATCTGAATAGCCACTGACTACACAAAACCAAGAACATTCAGAATAAAGATAGCTAACCAATGTTGAGAAAGGAATGTCACGCAAGAATCTCAGGCCACTATGACATTTAGGTACAGTGACTAAGAATGAAAGTGCAGAGCAACAGCCACTACCAGTTATTTCTTTTCTGTGACTTTATCTTAAATCTTTCTACAGAATTTTGTATATATAATGCACTTTCCTTTGATGTAGTGCTATGGGAAAGAACACAGTTCTTTCTTGTATTCAGCTCTTTGGGACATAAATCACAGCAGTAAGAAGATTGGTCAAGGGGCAAGCACAGTCATTGCCCATTATTTGTCTAACACTAAATTGCTTGAGGCAAAACTTTGCTTTCACCAAATATCAAGTTTATATGAAACAAAACAAACAAACAAACTACTCACAGCTTTGGTTTGGCAAGCACAGGTGGTGGCTCCTTTGTGGGTGAAAGAAAGACAGCTGGAGGTGGGATGGATTTATCACCATTTGGCTTGCTGTTAATCATTCCATTTACTCCATGAATGGGATGGATGCCATTTGTTTTTTCCTCAGATGAATTGAGCTGTAGTTGAAGGGCTGTCACACCAGATCTCAACCCAGTGTTGTTTGCTTGGTGGGTCTCTGTATGTTTCTTAGGAAGAAGCTCAAGAGAGCTAATTTCAGCTGGAGGAAGTGGTGGGAAATGATGGAAATCATCACTGTTGGATTCTCTTGTCAATGATTCATGACTAGAGCTTTCTGAATTGGCTGAAAGAAATAAAAAAAGAATGTCTCTCTGACAAGTCATAGACAAAGTACATGGTACATACGTGCTTTGCTTTCAGTCTGTTAAAGGTAAGATCTCTTTGGTTCTGTGCAGATATTTTTCTAGACCTCCTGTTGATAATTCACGCTGAATTAGATACATGACTGGCTATTCATTTTCTGACTTTGCCCCATGCAAAAGGCACAACATGAAACCTTATGAATCCTTCTAAATCTGTTCCAGGAATCCAGCCACTGAGATTGTCAAGTACTATGCAACATCTGAAACAGCATTTCCTCTTCCTGGACTCTCAGCATCATTTAAGAACAAATGATTTAAAAATACTGAAGGATGTATGTATACATGGCACGTTTGCAATGGCAGCTGGGTTAGTGCATTCCACAACAATATGTATGTAAACATATTACAAAACTAAACATATCATGTCACAGTTTTTTTATTTTACAAAAGGCATATGCCACCTCTGGTAGCATAATTTCTCCTGCTTTCATTTTGCCTCTGCTGCCATCTAGTCCCAGAACCCTAATGCTTAAAAATCTGCCAGGCTTGTGGCAGACACTTTAAAAATGCATTTACATGAGTAAAAATATTAAAGTAGGAAATGAGCCAATAAAAACATTCAGTTTGCTTTATATGAATACTCTGAGGTTGACAAGACCCCT
>VZTL01076072.1:4061-28480 GCA_013400535.1 Scopus umbretta
AATTAAAGAAGGGGTCTGTTTACCAAAACATCTCTGCCGTCATTTTTATGCATGTCGATTTGTCAATATTTTTTGCTTCTAGAGTCATGTTACATTTGCAGAAAGAGAAAGCATTTTCATCAGAATAAGGAAGGTGTTCATAAGTAATCTCTGGATTTCTAGAGAGTTGTGGGACAAAGTTGATCATGTTAGTCTAGTCAGCCCATTTTAAGTACTTTAAGAAAGAAAATATTAGTAAGAACACTTTGATGCAAAATCAGTTGGATTTCCCTGAAGGTCAGAAATCAATATTTCAAAATTTTTAAATTAAAATGATGGAGCATCACTGGGCCTGATTCTTCAGGTATAAATGCAATCCTAGTTAGTTTCTTGGATACTTTTGGTCCTTCAGTCCAAATCCATATAGCTACCTACAGTAGAATATAGCTTTTCATAATACTGAGCTTACTGTGAGGAGACTGAACCAGCAGTTACCCATGTCTTTGCATTCCTTTTCAGGAAAGAAGAGCCCATAGGAGTATTTAGCAGGCAGCAGCCCTTGTACACTCAAATAACTGTGCAAGGATGCAAGTGCCAGAGGATTTCTGGCACAGCTCCCAGGGTTGCACAGGATTACATAGCTGTCTGTCGTGGAGACTGAGTGATCCCTGCCTGATGGTGGGGTTGTTCCAGTCCTGCTAAATTTTGCCCATGTAACCTCTTCCAAAATAGCTTTCACCTTAAAGGCATTGCATAGCCAGACAAATGCAAGAGGGGAATGTGACAAAAGAAAAATACATAATCTATATTTCCCCTGGTAAAGCACTGTAGTTTCACGAAAAGCACATGCCACAGGGATGTCTAAACCACATGCCACAGGCAAATGCCATTTTTGTGTATCACAGGCAGATTTCCCTTTTGCTGAGTTTTATTACTTTTGGTAAAGTTTGCTTTCCTTTAGCATTTTAAATGTCATGTTTTAACAATATTACTGTAGACAGCGCTACTAATCGCAGAACTTTAGAACTGCATGTGTATATACCTCTTACGTCTGTGCCACAAGGCCAGATCCTAGATCCACAGGTTAATTTCAGCCACTGTCAGGATTAATTCCCAAAAACGTTTTCAAGTGCTTTGGTTTTACTGTGGGTAAGTATCCTCCATGAACTCTGCTCTGCTAAAATCATTCATTTCCATGCAGCTCCTGTTTGCAAGGGTCCAATCCAGGCTACCATTCCCATTTGCCTACCTTTCTAACATATGAAACTTTGGAATTATTTTTTTCTAATCATTTGATAGTAAACCATAGAAAGAGTAATTTCTTCCCTCTGGTATCTGGTTACTAACTCTCTAGTAACTACTAAGTGCTGTGATATTAAGTGACTGTTCTTCAGGATGTTGAATTATCCCCCGAAAGGCCCCAAAGTGCTACTAATGGATCCTCTGGCTCACAACACACATTACTATTAGCCCCCTTTGCTTCTGGTTCTTATTCCAGTAACATTAGAAAATGGCACAGGTCCTGCAAACAGAGGAATTTTTTGCAACATGATCTCAGCCTGCTTCTGTTCCCAATCCAGAAGATTTTTGTAGTTCACTGATCTTGAGCAATTCTAAATAGGTCTTTTTTGGGGCTTACTTTGCAGTGCGATGAAACTGTAGGTGCCTTCCATTCTCTTCTGTCTTGGGAAACTAGATTATTATTTCAAAGCCGTTCACCCTGTGGCTGTTCTAGATAGCTTGACTATTTATCCTAGTCCTTACACACATTACCACCCTGCCTCCCTCTGCAGGGAGGGACCAAATCCGTGCCAGTGACACACTGCTGATAAAGACATCTCTTCTTGGAGCGGCCCAGTCTCTTGGACAGGTGTGTCCTTTGGCCTCATAGAGAAATACAGTGAAAAGTCTGATTTAAATGGTGGCAGAACGGTGTCAGGAAAAGCCAGTCATGAAGACCAAGTACGTTTTCTGAACGACCTTGGCAGAGACGGTCAGTTGTCTCAGAGCTGTTTAATTTTTATTTCATTTTTACATCTGTATGGATTTTAATTGCTGTAGCTTGAAATACATCTATTCTGATTCCTGGTTACACAGTGTGTCTGGTGAAAAATAGGGATGATAACTTCCTAGGGAACAGCCAGTGTTTCAGACCAACTGCTCTGTTAACGTCTTGGCTGCCAGATGTATTTCAGAGCTGCACTGCTGCTTTTTATAAGCCGTGGAATACAGTTTGTAAGAGCAATCATCTTCCCAAATTGGTCATTACCAAAGTTAATGACCTGTTTATTAGAACATCAACCTTGGCTTTGCCTCATGCTGTTAATTAACAAATCTGTCATTAAGTGCTGGTAGCCATGAATTTGTGCATGTGTGTGTTTGGGGGGAAGAGGATAGGGATACTTCATTAGGTGTGGCATATTTAAGGTGGTATCCCTGCATATTGGCAAGACCCTGTTCTTACACGGTTCTCACAGTCTGCACCATTCACCTGTTGTCTGAGAATTTGTCTAATCCCATTAGGGACCTGCTTTTTTTTTTTCTGTTTTAATCAGATTCTGTACCAGTTTCAGCAGGTGCTCCATAGTTCTCATATACTGATATATTCTCAATGAATGACAGCTTGGCACTGACTTTATCCCCACCGTAGGTGTGATTTGTGATCATTGTGTGCTGGGAAGTGCATTCAGAGGGACTAAGGGCTAGCCTCAGAGCAAAGAAATTGCTTATGATCGAAACTTCTCCCTGCAATAAAATTGTCTGTTTTGCAAAAGGTATCCATAGCTAATTAGCTATTTGTTATTTTCAAGAAAAATGCAATCTATAATAGCAAGGTCTGGCATAACATCTGTCTCCTTAGAGAGGGTTTTGAAAACCATAATTCAGGTGAGAATTACAGGTTTTATCTGCCTTTGTTGAGATAAATGTATTTTGCCACTCCTCTCAGCCTCTAGTGCTAATTATATGGTCATAAAATGCCCGGGATTAATGAGGTTTCAAAACACATACACCCGTTTCGGGCCCTTCCTTGGTTCTGCCATGAGCTGTTCCTCCTCTCTGCAAATGAGCCCTGTTTGTATTGGTGTGCAGATGGATATCCCAGCTGAGAGTGACTTAAATATCAAGAGGCCCTTTGGGTAATGCCCAGCATGAACAGATACAACAACAAAACCGTTCAAAGGCATTTACAGTCCAGGGGCAACATTCTGTGAGGTGACTGGGTTGGACTCATGATCATTTGCCCAACATGGAGATCTCCCTACCCCAGCTCCTATCCATACAGTTCTCTACCTGTCTTGGCATCCATCACACACCGCACTGAACCAGTTCATCTCACTGACCCTCCACGAAAATAGCTGTATTGTCCATTGTTGGTTTTACTAAGCAGCACTGACTTGAGGAGGGTCTACCAAACACCCAGTCTGGGTGGAGAGGATGGAGCAAGGATGGGTGGCCACATAGCATAGGAAGGACAAATGGAGGTGAAGGAGGACCTGGTGGTGGTGGTGGTGAAACACAGGGGTACATTGAACCAGCCTGTAGCAGAGCATGCTATAACAATGAACTCTCAGACAAAACAATGAACTCAGAAAAAATAGCTCCTTGGGCAGGTACTTGATTTTAAGTCTGAGGGGAACCTGTTTAACAGGGCTACTTATGTATCTCAGAGTTGGTTTTCTGTAAGTGCTAAGGCAGTTTGGTATCCAAATCCCTCTCAATTCACATGAAAATTAAGTGCCCCTGAGTACCACTAAAAATCCCCACCTTAGAGCTGTGTTAGCTGAGGGTGCAGATAACCTTTTCAAGGTCACAGAGAAAGACAGGAGCTAAACCTTCCCCAGTGCTGCTTTGAGCAGGGCATCCCACCACTCTGGCACAGATGAAGGGAGGTGACACTGAGATTACCCCACAGGTTGCTGCTATTTACAGACGCTGGTTGTAAGGGATGTCAGCACCCAGAGCATAACATTTTCTACAGAGAATCACTGAGCAGTCATTTTCCTTCATTAAGTGTTTTCACCTTGTGCACTGGATTAGTCAGGAGTTAAACTGTTTGCAAATAGCAGCTCCCTCACACCAGTCCTCTCCCCAGGATCTGCAGACTCCCCTTTTCTTCTTTTTCCTGGGCGCTTTGCTGTTTTAAAATAATTTGTCCATGTTTCATTGGTGGACAAAGAAGGGAGAAGAGGAATGGACGGTTGAGACCAGGGTATTTCATCCTACATGGACAGATATAAGGCAAAATAAAATGTAAAGTTTAAGAGTCACTCAGACAAAACCTTGATGCCAGAGCTCACTCAGCTGGCAAAAGACAAGCCTTTTGCTCTCCATCAACTCAGGTCCAGTCTCAGTTCACATTGAGATAAGCAAAATTAATGGGATATTTCAGAACAGGTGCTTCAAAGCTATTTTTACCTTTGAAATGTACCACGGAAAAAAAAATCTTCTAAATAAAAAAAAGAACAAAATAAAAAATACCCTATTCATCAAGTCATCAAGGAAGGAATGTAATGAAAGACTCAAATCTTGGAAAGCAAGTCCAGTTTTAGGGTAAAAATTTTTAAATCACATTTTTTTGTGACTTTGGCTGGCAAATGTCTTAGCAAGTGTGAACTCAGAGGTACTTCATAGACTCCAGGCTACTCTACCACCCAATCAGAGCCCCAGTCCCCTTGGAGCTCTGGTGTGATACCTTGTATAAATAGCTAAATTAGAGAAGCCATCAAAACAACCTGGAGCTTTGACTGGCCACTGGAGCCTTCGTGTAAATGGGAGGAATATAAATGGCAAATAAGCAAATGATTCTTCCATTTGTGGCAAAAATCCTACCCTTCACATTCAGTGTTTGATGTGTTGATTATAATCAGGCTGCTTACTGAACACGCTCAGAGCAAGAAGGGGGGCAGAATGGAGCTGGAAGCATTGTGTTTTCAGTAAATCATTTCTTTAAAACAGCAGTCTCCTTACCAGCTAAAGACCTTCTCATCTTAAGTGCATCTGGCATTGTCAACAAATCCCGTGTCTTTTCACTTGATTGATCATGGACTTTAAAGAAGTGGTTATTTCCCTGATAAATGAGGTATCATGTGCATTCATCTATTACAGAACTGCTGTAGATAATTAATCACTGCCATCAGCTCATTACAGCTCTTAAGGGTACATGTGAATATTCTCTAAGTTAACAGAACAAAAACTCCAGGTGGAAGGTTAATAGTACTTTTAAAATCAAAACGACATTGCAGAATAGGTCAGCCACTGCCTTTTAGTTTTGGTACTTGCACCACAGGATCTCACATGAGACCCCTTGCCTGGTAATGACGGGCCAAGGTTGTACCCAGTGGGAAGTGGAGCGATTGTGCTGAAATCTGGGGAACTATCCCCGCTGGAAATGCAAAGCTCTGTGGGTACTGCTAGCTGAGAAAGCATCCTGCTTTGTCAATGCAAAGCATAACCCAGCACTAAAAGCAAACAAAATGTGTCAAACACACATGGGAACCCGCAGGCGAACTGCCACTGGACCTTGGCAGTCAACAGTGCGAGTGATCATTTTATGCCTCCCTTCACCCCTCCTAGCAGTGGATGAGAGTGGACCTGTTCAACAGTGATGATAAATGTTCACTTTAGGAGAGGTGTTTGTCACTCTACTAGTTTGCTAGCCCAAGCCCATGTGTCTGCATTGTTTACTTTCGAAGGGTTGTCTTTAAAAATGGCAGCATAAGATCAACTCTGGCTTGCTGAGCTGATGGGAATGATTATAATGAAATTTTTCTGCCAGCAATGGCCACATCAGAGAGGCTGAAATCTCTCACCTGCATGTGTGCAGCTCCCTGGGAAGTCACAGACCTCACACCTCGCTAACTGTTGCTGTTCATCTTGATATATTACCTCCTACTGAATCTATCTCTCTTTCAAAGCCTTTGGGAAAATGTGCAGATAAATGGTGAAAGGTTTTTATTTTACCCACGCAGTTCACTCATTGGTTTGTACAAATACCTGCAGAGTGTCTTGAGTCAAGTTAGGCTCTGTTCACCCGGAAAACAGTCTTGGAGGGACCAGTAGAAATGACCAAACTTGTTTCCTAAGAGATTTTTTTCATAATCAACTTAGAGGCTTTGCTTGCAGAGTCTCTTCAAGATGTGGTAGTAATAATTGCAATAGAAAAAGCAGCTACAATACAAAACATTCAGGAAAGCTTTCTAGGAGAGTCATTTTCAAAAAGAAAGACTCTCATTTTGCCTCCTTCTTTAGATTTCTGAGTAGGATTGGCACAGTATGTGTGAATAGCTTTCTGGAGGGTAACAGTTTTGGAGGGGACATTTATTTTTAGCAATGTATTCCCAAGTTGTAACAAAGATGAACACCATATGATTCTGAAACTAGGATGTTCAAGATTTTTATTTGGCATTGTCTCAGCAGAAGTAATTAAAAGGTCCTGTCCTGGGGGGAAAAAAGCCATGATGCCCCCCAATCTTGTCAACAGAGATGGTTGAAATTTATAGGTTTAGACATACACAAAGTAAGTGGTTGAAGAGGGCAGAAGGTTATGGAAACAACACAATGGTGACATTGGGACATTGGGACAAAAAGGACATTTGATACAAGTTCTTCTTTAAGTTACTGGAGGACTTTTCTGGTTTTCTCTGTCAACTGTAGTAATCCTTCTATTAGTGAAATATGGAATAGCTCTGTCAGGGAGTTCAGGTTGTAGCTGCTTCTCAGGAGAGCCTGATACAGGCAATTCAGGCCTTGATCAAGGGAAGGATCTCAGCTCATCTTTAATTTGGCATTAATGAATAATCACATCTTCAAACAAGAGCAGTTTGCTTAAGTCTGCCCTGCAAGATGTTCTTGAAGCACCAAATGTCCTTTCTTTGACCTTGCTAAAAAATTCAGACACATATGTTTTTGTAGGGACCCCATTCATAGAGCAAAGGGGGCACCTGGAAATCATGAGAGAACAAATAAGATTTTGGTTTCACTGCAGATGAAGCCAGAGGAGCAATGGGCAGAGCTACAAGGCAGAAGTAACAATGCAGGCAGCTCTGCCGGCCGACGATGTACTGAAAGCCCCAAAGACTTGGATTTTTTTGAAGGCTGCTAAGGAACCTGAACCCATATGCTTAAAGGGAGCTGCCTTTCAAACACAAACCAAAACCAAGCCAGCCCTGTGACAGGAAGGAATAAAAGCAGCTTGATGTGTTCTGACGGTGAAATTAGAAAGCAGACAAGTATAAAAGCCAATGAGCAAACTGTGCAAATCAAGAAATACAATGTGCCCCATATTCTTTTAATAGTTTATTACTTAGCAGATTACACAATATTTGACACTGATGCTTGAGAAGCCTCCTGCTGTTTAACAGTACTCTGCAATGAAATGCTATAATCTGTTAGTGCACCGCACTGCCACTATAACCCAGAATTTGTAGGGGAATATTTCCCTTCCCTTCAGTCTGTCTGTCATTTTGCTTAAAGAAAAAGAAGAAACTGCGACCTCTCTCCATTCTCTTTTCCCTGATTACATGCACCCAGCCCTGACTGCTGCTCCCTGAGAGCTTTCCTCCTGCCTGGGTTTCCTTACAGTTAGCCTTTCCCGGTGTTGCTCAGAGACTGCAGAGGGTATGGCAGGAATACACAGAAAACTGCAGCAGAGGCAGTAAGGCAGCAGTAGGTGGAGGGAAAGTTACTATTTTCCACAGTCAGGGAAGGAGGCTGTGCCGCAGCAGAGGGTGGGGGGCCTGACAGGCAGGGGGAAAGGCTCTTCTGCATGGGATTAGGGGTCCAGCTGAAGGGTGCTGAGGGGAAGCGAAGTTACTTCAAACAACAGGCTGGAAAGATGATCCCTTGGCAGATTTGGAGTTGGCAGAAGGGATACAGAATAGCTCCAGCAAAAGAAGAACTCGCTAGGCAGGCAGGAGAGGCTTGATATTAGAAATGTTACCAAGTAGATGTCCAAGATCTGGATGTGGCTTAAGCCAGGGAGAAGGCCACATTAAAAAACAGGAGTGAAGAGAAGATAAAGAGTTTAGTGTCCTTTGCTGAATACCTGGATGCAGAACCAATGGGAAACCTGGAGCAGCGCACTTGTTTTTCCACCATAACAGTGCTGTAAGCAATCCTTGACAATACATTTCTTTAATATTTCTCTCCTTCAATAGTTATAGCAGTAGCTGTTGGAATTAATTATGATTAATTTAATTATAGGTATAAAGCAGGTCTTTTTCAAAGTGAATTATAGTTTCCTTCAATAGTATGTGGTGGTTAAACAGTGGTAATTAAGGGTTTGAATGAGGGCTTGACAGTGCATTTTCCCATAATTGAAATTCCACTGCAAAGCCTACAGTGTTTGCAATCCAGCACACAGCCACAAGCTTTCTCTGGGTTTTTTTGGTGGCAATATATATATAAGGTAGGTTACCATGAAGGGCTGCTTTCTATCTACCTACTGCTGATTACCTAAGATGTCTAATACTTCATTTAACATGTTTATGTGTGTAGTTTAGTCTTAATAGGACAGGTAGGGAGATGACGGTGCTGTGGGTTTGAAACTCAAGTGTCAGTCCCATCTGCATAGGAAGGAGAGAGGATTTGCATTTAGGCTGAAGTCTCTGGCTCTGACCCTTCAACGGGGAAGAGCCTCTTGAAGGCTGCATGGAGGACTTTTGTTAGAGAAACCCAGTACCTCCACTGAAGATACATTTGCAGATCGCGCACTTCTGAGAGCTCGGGTGCCAGTAACGTGGTGTCAGGCTTATCTTCAGAGCAGGAGCAGTGAGCCCTGGGTGCTCCTGCTTTGGGGTGAGGGTTTCTGGCCAGCCAGGCTACTCCATCACTTTGATCTGGCTGCATGGTGGCTTTAATGAAGTGTTAGCTATTTAATCCCAGTGAAAAAAAAAAAAAATGCTGTAGTCAATCTGTAGTACTCCCTGTGGTTTCCATTTGGAGAAATACTAACTTGTTGGAATGGCTTTAGAATAAACAGAAAGAATTTATCCTGAGCTGTGATGATTCAAAAGCACAAACCTACCTCAGCACGCGGTGACAGGGGGGTGCGAAGGGCTGTGCCTGCTTCTCGGGAATACTGGGCCTTCTGGGACTGGCTGTAGGTATGCCCTGCCATCCGGGTGGGTTTCTGTGGCTTTTAAATCCAATGGAAAATGAGCAGGTTAACCAGCTGTTTAAGGAGAGGTTTAAGAGGCCATTAGTTTGTTCAGTGTGAAGCTACCTACAATTTCCACATGTCTTCTGTTGCAGGTTTAAGGGTAACCCTCCAAGCTAGATTCACCACTATTCACAGTAAAATTTAGCACAGGGTGCAACAAGGAGGGGGCGGCCATTTCTGGGGTTGCGACAGGAGCTGGGTATAGTGGGAGCTTTATGGTCAGCAGGGAATGGCTGGGGGCTTTAGTCTCTCCTGCTTCCATGCAACAGCTGGATAAACACACCATAGCTCCATAATCCACAAAACTACAGGAGGTTTACACACCACACTCTCTTGGCTTCATACCAGGCCAAGCAATCTGTTGTGTAAAAATATACATCCATTCCCTGCTATGGGATAAAATGACACCACTGGAAATGAGTGAACAAGGGGGAGGGATACAATTCAGCTCAACACAAAGGTGATGTCACGTAGGTATGAACTCAAAGGAGTTGCACGATCATGGGGGAGGCCACAAATACTGGTCCTTTCTCATGTCTTCTCCAGGCTTTCCCCTCAGCCACGGAGGGAGGAAAAGTTTTCACAATGAATTTGCAGTCTTTTGTCAGGTTGTCACAACCTTAACATTATTTAAATGTAATTTTTTAGTCTATGAATTTGAATTATCCATGGATTCGATTCATTACCAACACATGCCTAGTAGCCAGTTTCTAAATTATGTTGCTGCTGACTTGAATTATTATAAATAAGACTGTGCCAAATGTCAATTGATTATTCAGGAGTAATCAATAGAGAGAGAGAAAAGACAGCTTTGGTTGACTAACAGCAAATGATTTTATTCCACAGTCCTGGAATTTAGAGTAAGGCAGTAAGTCAGGCTGCACGCCAGTCCCCCAACAAACAGATGAAAAAGAAAAGTGACGCTGGCCTCCTTACAAATAAGAACCCACAAGTCTGCAGTTAGCTCTCTGCCAGAAGGGCCACAAGTGCAAATGTCCCTGGAAAAGGCTCATAACTGGTAAACCTCCAGATTTTGTCACTGACTTGTTCTTAGACTAGTCTTTTCTCCACATGTGGGAGCTGCTTCTGAATGCTCTCTCTGCGGTGTTGCGGTTGTGGTGCTGGTATGGCAGGTTGGTGGTGGCCAGGTCCCAGGCACCAGTCCAGCTACTCACCCACTCCCCTCCCCAACAGGATGGGGGGCAAAATGGGGTGAAAAAAAAAGCTTGTGGGTCGAGATAAAGACAGGGAGATCGCCTACCTGTTACAGTCATTGGCAAAACAGTCTTGACTTGGGAAAAATTAAATTCATGCGTTTTCCCAGAGGTGCCACCACTGTGGCTGAAGGGCTCAGGAAAAAAAGGCAAGGAGAAGTATGTCAGCGTAATTCGAAGGGAAGCTTTGCTGCCAGACTTTTCTCTGCTTTGCAAAAGGCTTTCCCCCTGCTCACAGACAGGAGGCCATCCTCTTGAAACCTGCCCTTTCATCACACTTCTCAGCATGAAAATCTGAATCTAAGGGGAAAGCGAACATACATGTATTTTGTGTGATTGGGAGGAAGACTGCAGTAGCTGTTGTGCCTTTTTCTACTTGCATACAGTTGCCAAAGGGGACATGTACTGGTGTCCCAGATGCCCCAGGTCACAGTGCTGTGTCTAGGTGTAGAGTGTGTTTGTCAGTGCTTGAAACAAAAAGGGAGGGTTTATACTCAAGGACTGAGGTCTGGAAGCAGGTCTCATTCTGCTCCTGGAGGTACATGGACTTGCCTCCAGCACAGGTATCTGTGGGTGATAGTATTTGAAACTGTAACATCAAAATACACTGGAGATATCCATCAGGACCCTCAGAAATGCTTGAGGTAATAACTGAAAACAGCGCCGATTAAGGAGCATGGTCCTACGACTTGCTCAGTAGTGGAAAAAGCTGTGCTGAGGTCAGTAGGCCTCCTCTGTCGTGCAACATTGATGAAAAGAGCAGCAATCCTGTCCCAGAGATATAGCCAGCCCCTATGTCTGCCTACAGCTGAATTTCCAGCCTTATTTCTAATGAACAAATTAAAACACAATAAGTAAAATTAATCCTTCATGTAACTTCATGAATTTTATTGCAACCACAGAGGAAAAAACCTGTTATTGCTGTGACAGGTCTGTGGTCTTGCCAGCTCTCACACTCTCCTGGCATTTGCTCGTTTTCTGAAAGCCTGCGGGAGTCCTGCAACTGCAGGGTTCCCTGTAATTGCAGAGGAATCCAGCACTCAAAATAAGCAAATAAATAAAATACATGTTTCTAGATACTGCAGCTGCAAAGGAAAGCTTTAAAAATGTGAACCTAAAAGGCAAATTTAAGAGAATCCTTGATAAACTCTTAAATAAAGAAGATATTCAGCCAGGGTAGGTTTTTTTTAAAAAAAGCCTCCCTACTGGGTAAACATTAAGAGATTTTTTAGCTATTTAGCAGGGAAACATGAAAATCATAGTCTGAAGAAGCCCTGCCCAGCCTGAGATTTTTAATACTTGTCTCAAATCATATCACTACCATGTAGTCACAGTCAAAAAAAAATAAGTTTTCTGGTTTTTATCTTGGGGGCCAGCTTAGAAGTTTTCAGCCTGGGTTTGCTTTGGGTTTCCAGGTGCGGGGATGTCAGTAGGGGCTGTAAAATCGCAGCCACAGGTGTCAGAGGCGCTGGAGCAGTCAGCCCCAGCGGGCTCCAGCTGTGCAATGTGGGGTTTGTTTGCACCTGGGGAAGACGGGAGCTGTGGGGCTGGGACAGCAGCTGTGAGGAGTTGGGAGGAAAGGATATGGGATGAGTGCTTTAACTGTCCAGGGATGACATGGATGTTCCTGGAGCTTCTTGAAGAGAAGCAGGTATGTGCTCTCTGAGGGTGTATACCATCTGCTGGCTGTGTTAGAAAGGACTTTACACCTTCTTTAGTGCTGTATGTTAGCTGGGAAGACAGTGCTTTGCTGTGTTTGAGATAAAATGGGGCACCAGGAACTGCCACAGTAGCCTGTTTTGCTCTTGCTTTGCCCTGCGGTGGGGCATTTGAGGGTGGCCCCACAAATTCTGGAGCTGGGTCTCAGTGCTGTGAGAGCTGCCTGTGGTATGTGGCGTATAAGGAAATGTTTACCTGGGATGGGGTGGGGAGGCTGTCAAGATTTTGTGGAGTTGTTTTTTCTCCTGTACTCACAGTGCCTGTGCAGTGGGGTTGTGGAGCTGTTCCCTTCCCTGTGCCCTGAGTGCCACCTTTATCCAGGACAGCTAGGTGGGTAGAGCCCTCCTCTTTTCTGGCCACGTCCATATGCCACCCTACCTTTAAGCTTTACCCCAATGTGCACACACACAAAAAAGCTCTGACATCCAGAGCAAGCCTGGGGCGTGGCATGGCTGGGCTGAAACCTCATTAAAAAAAATGCTGTTATCTTTGTGCCAGGCTGATCTGTGCCACCTCCTGACCTTGGTCACCCTTGCATTTTTGTGAGCTTTTTTTTTTTGGGTGGGTGGGGTTTTTTTTTTTTTAAATTAACAATTAGGCTCATACTAAGCCATTATATATGCACCCATCCCACAGCAGTGAGATATTTGTATTGGTGAAGCCAGGCTGGATGGAGGGAGATTTGGTTTCTTTATGTGCTGTTGTTAACTAGGCTTGCGGAGGATGGTAAACATCCTTGGGAAAAGACTGACTGCTACAGTATGTCTTTGGGTGGATGACAGTTGATGCAACTTCTCTTGTGGCTGCTCTCTGAACTTTCACTACCATAGTTTGAAGCTCTGGGCTAAGGATGGTGCTGTCTCCACGTTGCATGCACCTTATGGCCAGCTCCTCGTACCTGACCACTCATGAAGAACATGCCTGGTGAAAAAAATTTACGGGAGTGCTTTTGAACAAGGTCCTCACTTGTGTACTGTTCTCCTGTAGGTGCTTAAGCACAGATATGAAGTGGTGGAAAAAAATTTCCTCTTAGCATGTAAATAAAAGGGCCCCTCACTACTATGAAATATATAGTCTAGGATGTTTAACAGGGGAAATTCCTGCAGATGGTGATGGTCAGAATGGCAGCCAAACCATTGTAGAGAGCTGCAGGTTCCCTCCAGGTTAACAGCACAGGCAAGTATCAGTATTTCAGCTGCTAGAATATATTGCCTTTAATTCTTTTTTCCTATGAAGTTTTAACTGAAGGGGAAATAATAATGTTCCTGTATCTATGTGGTCAAACAATTAACTCCTCCTTATCTGGGTTACCTCCACACATAAAGCGCTATGTGACAGGTGAATAGGATGTGCTTGCAGACTGACTGCCAACAAGTTTCTCACGTTAGACATCCATATGCTGCTGAAGTGATAAAATGTTCCAGACATGTCATACGTATGCGTACATGTGCTACAAAGGCTGCTAATATCTGAGCAGTTCAGTCTGTGAAATATGTTGGCGTAGGAATGCTTACTATCTTTCTAAGAGACTCATTTCTATAGTGCTGTGTGTCGCTCCAGAAACTATGCACTAGATAGTTTTTTTTTAAAAAAAAAACACACAAGAATTAATTGCTTGGCTTGAAATGTAGTGGAATAACTCAAGAGAACTAGGCTTTTAAATGTGACATAAATCAATGGCTGCCCTAACTCAGGATTTTTCTGCAAGCAGGAAACAATCAATGCACTTGGAAGGGTTGTTTTCAAAAAACACCTTACTTCAAACTCTTAGAACAGCATCCATGGCAAAACTAGTGTTTGGGGGTTTTTTAAATTTACTTTTTGTCTTGCTCTTTCTGCCATGCTTTCACTGGAGGTCTGTGGTGTGGGTGTTTCCAGAATGACTACCTAGTGATTATTCTGTTTTGATGTTGTGGGTTATGGAGGGTGGGTTTAAAGCAGCGAATGCTTACCAAGTTAACTCTGGCTTTCAGAGGGGAAAAACTGCAGCTCTTTGTTCTGTGCTTGCCAGTCCTGCAGCGTAAGCCATGGCTTCATTTCAGCTGGATTAACTGGCTGGGAATATGGTACTAGAGCCTTTTGCAGCCAGGGTGCAAGGGCTTCGTGGCCAGTCCCGAATACCCCACCGCTAGCACTGCAAGTTTACATCTCTGTAGTGCATCCTAGCCAGAGCATGTGGTGGCTTGGGGCACAGCTTCCCCAAATGGCTGTCTGAATATTAACTGGCCTTTCTGCTGTCAAACAGTGCTGCTCTTCAAGCTGTGCAGCTGGTGGTGGCTGTTGCTGCTTGGGTCAGGCTGCTGCTGAGTTGCAGGGCAGGTAGGGGTGACCTGAGCATGTTTGCCCCAAAATGGTGCAGGGTGGGCACCTCTCTTACAGGTGCTGTGTGAGGAAGTGTCGGGGAATACAGTGATTTCATTGAGCGGCTCATGGAGGGAAGTATTTTGAGATGTATCTGGTTACAGTTTGACTGGCAGCGTGAACCTCTCCTTGCATCTTGATGGCTGCTTGGAGAAGTCTGCAGTGATTGAGGCTTCCAAAGACACCCAGTTCTGTGTCAAATCTTACAAGGGAGGCCACAAAATAGTCTGTCTACTCCGCTTTCTAGTCACAAGGTGATAGCTTTTATCCTGAGTTGTGCTTTTACCCTTTGAGGCATCTTGATATTGTAGGGGAGCATTGTGTGTAAGCAAGGTTGGTAAAGCCCCAGTTTCCGTGCTTATGTACAGATAGGCTAAATGCTTTCTCCAAGTAACTGAAGCTCTCCAATTCTGGGATGCTTTTCTCCTTTTCTCTTGATTTGTAGTGAATACAGGGAGCACTGGCAACCCAAGCACCCATTCTCTGTTTTGAGCAGTGCAGGCAAATCCTATATTGCATGAGATAAAATTAAATTCTTGCTGTTGTGGCTGGACAGTAACAATGGCAAGTTCAGCACATCATCCCTCCTGTGCAGTCTGATGATGTTTACATGTAGTCATTACCCATATCGAGGAGCTGGGCTGCTTGGCATTACTGCAATTTGTAAATGGCTTCATTTAGATGTCACCAATGAACTAATTTATGGAAGCTGTAATTAGTGATGATGGGACTGCAGGTGGAAAGCAGTAAGTGGTAACATTACTTAGTGACTTCATGAGGAATTTTGAGTGTCCAGCAGCTGGCTGCTGTGTGTAAGGGAAGAATGACAGCAAATAAGGGAAAACAAAACAAACAACAAACCCCTAAACAACAACAAAACACACAAAAAAACGGAAATATATCTGGGAAGATGGATGGAAAATGAAAATCTCCTGAGCGATGGATAACCTGATTTTAGGTTGCTATTTTCCAAGCAGAGAGTCATGATGTAGCCATGCAGATGCTGTCGCAAATGTACCAAGTCAAATAACTTCCCAGTGGTGCCCATGTTTGTTATTCCCTTGAAGATGCTGGTTGATCTCTGGGAAAGCGCGCTCTTGCAGGAAGGCGTGTGCCCTAAGCCTGCCTTGCCAGACTGATCTAAAGCATTCCAGTGGTTATAGCCTGGCCCGAGCACCCCTAATAAAGAAATGATGTGCGTGAAGCAAGGGACAGAGATTAGCCTGGCTTTAAAAGTGGGGCTTAAAATGATTGCTTGCTCCACAGGTTGCAGTTTTCATTCCGCTAGGTGCCTGCCCCCTCGTACCTGTAGCTTTGTGCTGTGGCTGGTTTCATTGCTGCATGATGCTCCCTGGGAGAGCACAGGAGAATGGCGAGCTGTGATTAAAAATGAGGGGAGAGTACACCACTGCACTAGCTGACCCTCACAGGAGGATGTATTCAAAGGGACATATTTATTTGCATGTGGGTGCTGAGTTAGATCCCTGCAGAGGCATCATATCATGGTTGTTGCACGGTTCCTGTTACAAAGCTGTTGGATCTGGTCCTTGCTTGTGCTGCTGCGCAATGGGGGAGAAAAAAAAACAAAGAAAGGAACAAAACAGAGCACAAATTGCAACCATTGGCTGCCAATGGGGAGCTTTTTTCAGCTTCCTAAGGTTGTGTAAACTGAGTTTCTGCCTTGTGAGTTGAGGTTCCTGCAACCTCCATAGAAATATGTAAGAAATAGCTCTGTGCAGTGAGATAAGCCAACCTAAGGGCATGGGATGGAAACTGCCTGAAGGCCGTGTTCTGGGCTGCTTATGCTACTTGGTTGCTTATACCTGTTACAGTAGTAGTGTGGTGAGTACCAAGACTGTGCACACAGGAGCAGTGGGAAGAGGCAGTCTATAAAAAGTGATTGTGCAGTTGCTGTGATTTTTCTTCTTTTTTTTAAAATTCTATGTTGTCTCTCACCTTAGTGGCCTCTAATGAACTTTTGCAATAGCCACAGTGGGGGGAGACATGACAATCTGAACAAATGATCACTAATAAAATGTTCTTTGTACTAAGTGGAGAGGAAAAAAAAAAAAAAGAGTGCCTGAAGGAGAGTAAGAGAAGTATCTTGAGGGGGTTTGGTTTGAGGCAGAGGTGGTTTTTTTACATGAAGGCCATCCACCATAAACCATCCATCACAAGCAACTGTTGGCCAGTTTCACAAGCTGTATTTTTTCTCTGCACAAAGGGCAGATATAGCAACATGAGTCTGTGATGAGGAACTTGCATGGGAAAGGGAGGGAACCAAGCACAATAAGTATTCTTTTATCCGGGAGGATGGGACTGCCTTAACTGCAAGGTCTGATTTCTGGAGATACTTTCTCCTCTTTGGGCCCATGCTGTTTGGTGTTGCTGGAGACTCTTGCTGTGCCAGCTCTTGATCCCCAGCAGCAGGGTGGTGCATCTGTGGGTTGGGTTGTGGTGCATCTGTGGGTTGGGTTGTGGTGCATCACTTTTCTGGCATAATGGGGCTGAAAAAGCAAAACGCACGCCTTGAGGTATTTTTATTGCAACTCCAAAGCCTGAGAAGCACACCTGCAGCCTCCCAACCACTGAGTTTGGCTGGAGGAAGGTGATTCCTAAGCTGGGCCTGCAGTCACAAGCTTGATAATTTCCCCTTTTCTGGCATGTTAAATCAGCAATTTTTCTTTTGCACAATGCTCCATTCCCTGGACTCATGTGATTAAGACTGAAATTGCTTTTCTGTTCAATTAAAGAAATACCTTTTAAGTAAAAATGGTAGAAAGAACAGAATGAAGTAACTGCATCAGTCTTTTCAATTTAATTAGGGGAAACTTCTGAGCTACCCCTTATGTTTAAAATCATGTGAATATAGGAAACTCTATTTCAGCATCTCTTTTGTCCTAATTGCAGAGTGAAAATAATTAAATACTTTTCAATTAAATATTGAAATGCAACTCTGATTCTTTAAATCAAATTTCATACTTAGTTTTCCTACACAAGTATGAAATGTCATGTCTTCGATAAGTTAAAAATTAAATCAGCATCTGTCTAAAATACTACTATACCACACAAATCAAACCAAGTAAACTCATTTTTCTTCAGATTTTCCTGCACAAAAGTCTTTTTACTTGTATTTTGCAGAAATAATTCATTAACTTTAAAAGAAATCCTCAACAAGTTCTTTTGTTAGTACCTGTGATTCAAGGCTAAGTGTGGGACTCTGAAGACTGTAAAATGACCCAAAACGTGATTTAAATTGTGAAAATCATGCTTAGCAAGGAGTTGATATGATTTAATCATGTGTTAACTAATAATGAATCGGTATTTGTGTTGCCAAGACCGTCTGAGAGCTGCAAATTCTTAAAAATGAAGCAATGCATGGAGAAGCCATAAAATGGAGCAAAACCTGATGCACTAACCAAAGGCTGATGCGCTGATCTCTCAGAAAAACCTGTCCTCGGAGGAAAGCGAGCAGCAGGGGCGGTTTGCAAGCTGGCATTGCTGAGTCTGTGTCCTGTCAGGGAGCGAAAGAGAGCCCAGCCCAGGTGTAATCGGTTTAGTATTCCCCTTGGGTTGTTATAAACAAAATCAATATGTACTAATGACTGCACCAATAAATTTCATCATGCTTCATATGGTAACATTCTGCACTTACCCAGTTGTTGGTTTGACAGAGAGCAATAGAGTTTACCCTTTTAAAGTTGTAAATTACTATGAAAATGCTGAGCCTCACGGTAAAAAACATTCATGGATGATTTTAAGCTTAGAAAATATTGGTAATACTTTCACTAAGCATACTATTAAAATAAATAAATAGTATTTATTGCTTGGTTTCCCAGTTGCAGCTGGGTGAAGAAGCATGGCATGCATGTTTATCGTGCTACTTGTGGTTTCATAATGTTTATCTAAAATGGATTCTCAAAGAAGCCATCTGAGAAGCTTATTTTGTCACATACCTATCCAAAAAGAAATTCCTCCAGAACAGGTTTCTAGCAAGTAAAATCTTGATTTTTTTTTTCTTTTTTTTCTTTTTTTTTTTTGTGTGCTGTTGAGTTTAGGAGCCCCTTTCTATTTAGAAATTTTCTCTTGCTTTTTTTTTTTGTATGCTGGCAGATAAACATTTGGAAGTTGGATTAAATGTTTCAGCCCCAAATGGAACATTTGAGACTTCTTGCTTGTATTGTATTCCAAAATTCAACACTCAGCAGTTTCTTCAGCATTTCATTTCTATTCAGGAATTACAGGAGTCTCCCACAAAGTAGAAATACATATTTTTTTTTCCCTCCCCGCCCCCACATGCCTGCTACCAAATCTTTTTCTCTCTTCAACTTTGAAGCCCATAAGGAACCAGAAAATCCAGGTGCTTTGAATTATATACTTATTATTAAAGTCTATCTACCAGAGAGAACCCCCAAGAGGTAGTTTTGGATAACTTAATTCTGTTGCAGTCACCTTTACAAACTTCACTGAGCTGTGCACCCTGTTTGGCCCTTGAAAGGGACTCTTAAGCCACAGGTGTATACAATGGCTCTGGAAAGGATCTAGATTAAGCACAGGAGAAAAAAAATGATGATTGCTGTTTTTTCAATATGTAAGTTAAATTCTTCAAATGCATAACTGGTTATAATCTGGCTGCCTCTGTATACATACATAACGCTGTTTGAGATGCCTGGTGCTATCTGAGTCATCCTCATGGAGGGGCAGATCTATTCGAGTGACCCCCTGCAGTTTTAGAAGTTTTCCTAAAACTCAGTCGTTACACTCCTAAAGCAACTTGGAGAGAGTTGTCTGCGTGTGAATAATCTGGGCCTTCTGTGCCTGAGGGCGAATGAGATCCACTCCCCAAGTCTGCTTCTCCACAATAATAATTTCTCATTGATCTAGAAATGAAGCAAGCTGCCAGAAGCCACAGTCCGAGTGTGTATTATAGCTGAGCATAAATCAAACCTGCCATAGTATTGGCAAAGATCAAACCTGCCCTGCTGACTTGAGTTCTGTGCAGTATGGCAGCACAGCATTTGGTCAAAGAAGGCAAAACCAAGTGCAGATTAATTCTTTGGCAGCTGCATCTTTGTGTAGGGAAGGGGGGAAGTCCTGACTTGTTGCAATGCTTCACAGCTAGCTGTGTGCTGGATCTTGGCTCTGCAAAGGCAGGCTTGTGCTATACAAATGCAGCAGGCTTGCTGTTGAAGAGGGATCCTTTCTGCATTTCCTCACCGCATGTGATAAAAGGGGATATCAGTCTGTTACTGTACGCTGCGTTGCCACTGTCCCGTACTGTAAGTGGTGCTCGGCAACGAACCTTTTGTATTTGAGCCTCTCTGTCCTGGAGAAGAACAGTCATGAGGCTGCAGTAGAGCAGAGCTAGCAGCATCACATTTAAAGGGCTACTTATTGCAAACAGCTGAAGGCCGACATCTGGGTTGCAATAAACTGCTGGGAGTTTTTCCAAGTTCACTGGTATAGAGAAGACCAAACAAGTAGACACACAAATTTAAGTCCATTTTGTCTTACGGTGTCCTGACTCTGAAATAATTCCTAACCTGGGGGTTGTTCCATGTTCCAGTATCCCAGAAGAGCAACAGCTCATTGGTACCACTCATTCTACACATGGCACAGCTTGAGAGGTGCTGCTCCCTCTGCCCTATTTCCAGGTACTGGCTAGTGGCATTTCTGGGAAGGCTGTGGCATTTTTCCTCAAATATGTGCATTGCTGCATTAGGCAGCAGGTGCCATATCGGATAGCAGATTTGCATTCTCCAGGATGATCTCAATATTTTCCAAAGAGAAAAACTTCATATGCCCATTTACACAAAAGCTTTTCTTTCCTTTCTGGGTTGTCTCAACTTAAAATGAACAATGTTTGCAATTGAAAGAGCTACATCTGCAGAGGGGGGGAAAAAAAACATGTTGAAAGCACCACTATCCTGAAAGGAAACATTACAGTGGCCGTGCCGTACACTTGTCTTAATGGCAAATCTCTCTAATGCTTCAGCTCCTGAGCTTGGGAATGTAAGGGCAGAAAGGGTGCAGTGTATGCAACTGGACAAACATCAGTTTTGCACAAATCCGGGCTCTGCTCTGAGCCTTTCCCCCTGTCCAAGGCTGCACTGCAGTAAGATGCTTTGTTCTTGGGACTGGTGGGGGGACCAGGGCAAAGAGGTGCGGGGGGTGCCTGCCCTTGCCATAGCTTGCCCTGCCATCCCTTCCTGGGGACATGAGCTCAGCCTCAAATAAGCCTTAGGGAGGCAAACGGGCAGTGTGAGTGCAGCTGCTGTCTGCTTAGGGCAAAGCCTGATTCTTCCCTGAATAAGTTCCCTGCTTCCATCACTGGACTGCTGAGCCCCTATTGGCAAATGAGCCTAAATGTGCTATTAATGATAGTCTGGGACTTTTCTTTTGAGCTGGAGGTCTGTTGTTTCTTTTTTTTTGGGACAGGGGCATTCTTGGTGCTGTGATTTACACTGTGCTGACATCTCAGCACTACCCTTGAGCTGGGTTTTGGTGTTCCAGATGCAAATGGATCGCACGTAGCAGGATGGTGACCTTTTTACAGCTCTGTAGGCAAGCTGTCCATTTTCCATGTGAACTGAGGCTCAGGCATGCATAGAGAGTCAAGTATTGCTCAGTGTGGTGGCAGGGATCTGGCATCCCTTGCCAGATCACAATGGCTGGCTGGCTGGGTCAGACTCGTGCAGCCAGGCTCCTCAGGGTGCTTGGACAGGGCATGAAGCTCCCCCATTTCTGCTGGCCTGTAGCTAAGGGATTTCCTGAGGCACTGGTAGAATTTCTCTTTTTTCTAACCTGAGAAGGATTTTTCTTCCATAAATTTCTCAAATTCCCAGAAAGGTTTTGGCATCTGTACTAGTATCCTGTGGCTCAGCTGCACAGCTCAACTATACAACTTGTGAAGAAGTACCTCTTTTGGCCTGCTCTTGAACTTAATGGTTTTTTTACTTCATTCGATGATCTTGAGTTGTTGCCTCAGAAAATGCTGAGCAGTCATTTCTTACAGCTTTCTCCATGCTGCTTACGATTTTATAGACCTCTACCATATTGTATTTTCCAGGCTGGAGTCCTATTCTTTTTAAGACCTTCTCTACATAGAAGCCATTTCACTACTTTAGCCATTTTTGCTGTCCTTCTTTATACCTTATCCAGATATACTGTAATTTTTTGGCTTGTGAGGCAAGTTCTGCTTGTAGTATTCAAGGCACCATGATTTGTATGGTAGTACCAGGATGTTTCCTGTTTCATTCTCTGGCACTGTCAAACTGGGAGGACTGTGGGATTAAATAAAATGTTGCTGCAGGCTGTTAATGGGCGGCCCCATTAACTGGCCCCATCCCCAGGCTGTAACTTTCAGTGTCCCCTGCTCCAAGGTACGTTTTCTTGCGTCAGAGCCCAGCCATTTTGGAGTACCCAACCATGGGGCAGACCTGCCTGGGAGCCTAGCAGATTTCTTGGCATCATGTTCTGGAATCAGCAAAAACATTCTTCTACTTTTCATGTGTAAAATTAGGACGAACACTTGTTTCCTACTACACCAGTAGATTGAGTGGAAAAAAGAGCTGCTACGTGAGTGCGTAAAACAGAAACATGATTTGTCCTGCCACTTTCTGTCTGGCCCTGCTGAAAGGGCCTAGGCAGTATTTCCCCGGGAGGCAGCAAGCAGCTTGCGTCTGCATGCTTGTCCCCTGCCTCCCAAACTCATCAATCCCGCAGTAGCATCAACGCAAAGGGAAATTGCCATCTTCTACCCTGCTTCTTCAGCTGAAAATGTCCTTTGCTGGTCCTGTGTCAGCCCTGCTATACTTCATGCTGAAGAGCTGCATTGAGAAGGGACAGGATCAGACAGCACACTACATTTCTAGTTTGTCAACTGTCTCAAGGCTGTCCGCAAAAATTAGCGTAATATCATAACTTGTCTGTATATGTGTATAGCATTACATCCCACAAAACAATAAATAGCATTTGTGTTAGGATATGAAGCTGCTAGCAATGCCTATGTTAATTTTCCATGGTTTATTAAGAAAATCATAACAATGCACGCTATTTATGCAGGATGTATTCAGAGATTTATCTCCCTAGTAATGTATTAAATTAGAATGGTGACATTAGAGGCATAGATTAATGTATTAGCATTTCTACTGTAGCTTAGAGTCAGGATTATATCACAAAAGAAATTAGTTTTACGGTCTCTTCATAGATCCATTTTCGGGGCTGTCCTTCACCACCTCATTGTCAATCATAGTCACCTGGATAGATTCATGTTTCTGTCACTTTTCTTCTTGTTATGCTCTTCGCTATAAACAATGGGACACTGGGAATTTGAATGCTTAGCAGGGTCTGGGAAAATAACTTGTTCTACTGCTTTAATCCTTACTTTCGGGAGTTATTTGGCCAATAGTTCATGTTTCTTCTACATCTGTTGCAATAATCCTGATAGCGACACCGTAGGACATTGCAAAGGCCACGTCCTCCCGCTATGACTGTCATTCACTGAATACATGTGAGAGAACAAAAATTTTATTTTTTGAAAAAAGATAAGAGTAATTGTCCTCTCATTTGAGTAATTACACTACCTGCGATCTCAATAAATAAATTGAACTTTTAAAGAGTGTTCCCTGGTGTTGTAAAATGATGTGGAGAAGAACTTACCCTGTGTACCTTTTGGACTAGTTGTAAGATAGGCTGCAACGTAAGCACTTTGAGGTTACCTCTTGTCTGATTTGTTGCTAGAAAACCAGGAGATGTTTCCCACGGCATTGATCCTGACACAGTTTTGCAGTTTTGAGGTAGGGAGTAACATATTGACAAAGCGCTTTCGAGTGCGCAGCATGAGTCCTGTTTCTGGGTCGAGGTTTCGGTTCAGTTTTCACAACATAAGCTAGGACTGCAAGTGAAATTTGGTCCTTTGATGAGAAACAGTGAAGGAAATCCACATGTGCTGCCCCTCTCTAGCCTCCCCTCAGAGAACAGACAATACCCTCCAAAAAATTAGTCTGAGGTCAGGGAATCCTCTACAGCTGCTGTTTGGTTACTACATGGGTAAAAAATTTTGTTCAATCTTGTTGCAAGACAAACTCAAATTGCTCATTTCCATCACTGAAGTGCCAGTCCTCAGAAAATTGGCTTTGCTTTAGTACCAGCTGAACTCTGTGAAAGTGCCCTTCTTCCCGCCACGCTCTCCCTGGGGAGAACTGAGCAAGTCTGGTGGGCTGAACTGAGTGCCAGAAAAATCTCCTAGGCTTTCCTGCATATGTATCTGTGGCCTTTCCTGTCTTTTTCTGGACACCTTAGCTGTCCTGAATATAAAGATGTTGAGGCAATGATTGTCCTTTGCAATATTTGTCCTGTGCTGATAGCAGCGATGCCCAGCTGCTATCCACAAAGCCCCCCCCTAGCAAAAATAATATGAATTTAAATGAGATTACTTCTTTCTCTGTTTTGGGTTTTGGTGTGGGTTTTTTGGTTTTTTTGTTTTGTTTTTTTTTCTTCTTCATAATAAAATGCCAGAAGTGTGAAAGGATCTGATGGAAATAGAACATGAATGATTTCACTTTAAAACTCTGTGGCATTTGTTGGATTCTGTAATTTCAATACAATTTTGAATGTTTAAATTACAAGAGAAATGGATATCTTAGACATCACTAAGATTTTTCTTTCCTTCATCTATTTTCCAATCAAGTTCAATTAAACTAGACCAATCGTATGGGAAATTTGAGAATCCCTTCTTCAAAATGGAAATATCTATTAAGATAACGTTCTTGATCATCTAGTATGTTCTGTCCTAAGCCATTTAATATTCCAGCAATGTTTCACCCGCAGAAACTTTTGTTTTCAGTGGAATTCTATAGGAATGTGAAAAGTTAGTAAGAAACTAGCAAATGTTATTGTGTGCTCTGGAAAGATTAGTATGTGCCTTAGATTTAAAGACAGTTGGAGCTCCTCTCTTTTTTTTTTTTTTTTTTTTTTTTTTTTTT
>VZTL01076072.1:28534-56848 GCA_013400535.1 Scopus umbretta
TTTTTTTTTTCTTTTAATGAAGGAAAAGGATGACTTAAAAATGTTAATCCTCAGTTGACATTCTTCAGATGTGAATGTACGTGTATAGCTTGTTCATGTGTGTGGTGGGTTGGCCCTGGCTGGACGCCAGGTGCCCACCAAAGCTGCTGTATCATTCCCCTTCTCAACTGGACAGCGGAGAGAAAATGCAATGAAAGGTTTGTGGGACAAGACAAGGGCAGGGAGCAATCACTCAGCAATTACCATCATGGGCAAAGTAGGCTTGACTTGGGGAAAATAAGTTTAACTTATTACCAATCAAATNTCTTCACTGACCTTGGTGTCTGCAGAGTCGTTCCTCTCACATTCTCACTCCTCTCTCTGTCTGCAGTTGCGCAGCTTTGTTCCCCCTTCTTAAATATGTTATCACAGAGGCACTACTGCCATCGTTAATTGCCTCAGGCTTGGCCAGCGGTGGGTCCGTCTTGGAGCCAGCTGGCATTGGCTCTTTTGGACATAGGGGAAGCTTCTAGCAGCTTCTCCCAGAAGCCATCCCTGGAGCTCCCCCGCTACCAAAACCTGGTCACACAAACCCAATACAATGTATCTTTGTATTTTCAGCATCTGTCATTTCTAAAACAGCCATTTTAAAAAAAAGTCAACAAAAATTCTCCCAACAACTCACGATTTCATGGAATTTTTCAGTCTTACAGAGATGCCAGTCTCATTTCCATAGTAATGCAGTTTAGAGGTTGCAAATAACAACACAAAGAGCAAGCTGTGTGTTTGCTTGTGCTAGCTTTTGTTTCCGGGTCTTGATGAAGCCAGTGACTGCACCACCGGCTGCATCTGCTCCGACGAATAAACAAAGCTCTTGCTGGTGAGGCTGTTGAGTGTGTTCTGGTACTGCGGTTTGGTCAGTCAAGTAAGACACGTTTGCTGCTTGCACAGGGGCAAGCTGGACCCGAAGCATGCAAAAATAGCTGCAAATGCTGTTTTGTACAGTTTTGAGCTCAGTTTCTGTGAGCTCTTTGCCCTTCGCAGTGCCCACAGAGGCTTTTGGGAGGGCCTGGGGCTCATCTGCGTTGTGCTTTCTTCTGTGCTGCAGTTGAGAAGTGCCAGTTTTCTGGATGTGGATGGGTACCAGCAGCAGCTAAAGAGATGAAGAAAGGGAAACGCAGCCTTCAGAGGGCTTGTCCCAGGTATCAGACCTCAGTGAGGAAGGGTACACATCACTGCAGTAACTTTGGCAATGCTGTGAGGTGTTGTTTATAATAGTGTTCAGCATTGCAGGAGACTTCAAACTGAGAGGCATTTAGAGCTTTCCCGTGGTCCTGTGATTTTCAGTCTTTGCTCTCTGCCTGAAGCTGATTCTTTGGAAAGGTTAGAGATTAAAATTATTCGACCATTTCTAGAAACATGGCTAAAGAAAATATGAGATCTATTTTCCTCCCCTTCTTGGTGAATCCAAGTGTATCATGGGAATTTTCACTTTTCAAAAAAACCACCTCTAACTGTCATTTACCTGCCTGTCATTTCATCTCTCTTTGGCAAGATGAGATGGCCTTAAGGTGAGAGCAAGTGTTTCTCGTACTCATTACCAGGTTTCTTTTCAGAGTATGCAGTGCTAGTCTCTGTGTAACAGGGTTTTGGGCTCAAGCCCACAGTTCTGAATGAAGATGCTGAAAATGAGCAACTGACAATGTGAAAGGGCCCTTCTGTGTTAAATATCCTCAGTATAGTAAGGGACAGTGGGCAGCAGTGTGTGCCCAAAGCACGGCAGCTTGGTGTAATCCATGATGTTCTCTCCATGTATCAGTATTGTGGGACCGTATCGCACCTGGTCACCATCATTTAACATCACTCACGCTCATCTCCAAGTTCTGTGATGTATTTCTGAACACACAGTGACTACCCAGGTGCTTTCTCCAGCCCTAGTAAGCAATGAAGCTGCAGTTGGCAATACATGCAAAGCCACATACTTCATCACCCAGAGCGAGCCTAGTACCTTGCCGACTGCAAGAGCTATTAGGCTTCTTCATAGGCTAATTCATGGCTTTGCAGGATCGTTTCTTCTAGTTTTTGTCTGTAATCACACAACTTGCAAAGGAGGTGACTACCGCTGACCTGCAAGCTCGAATGTGCTGGGGGTGGTCAGGCTGCCTCCTGCCTTCTCGTGACACCACTGAGTGACAGTGTGGGACAGCACAAGCATCCTGCCCAGGTTGCACCCTTTTGTGTAGTCAGATGAGATGACAGCCATTATCCAAGCAGCACATGTTGAGGATCCTATTCCCCCCCACCCCCACCCCCCACCCCGCGTTTTCTGTCTTTGCCTTGAAAAATACATGGCTCCGTTCCCATATACCTCAAAGTGTTCAAACATGATCGAGACATTCTTTTGGAAGACTTGTCAACCTTACATCTACATAAATTACTGCTGGTTTTATCTCTCTTGGCTAAATTTCTCGGATTTTTCAAAGGTACACGCTTGACTAGAGTCTGTTTGCAATTTAAATGGTACTTACTTTAATTTAAATATCAGCAGACTCATGTGGGTTTATTTAGTGTGTATGAAATGATGATCAAGCCAACACATCAAGTAGCCCATCCCAGACAGTCAGTGCTTCCCACTGAGGGTTTATCTGATCTGCATCAGTTCAAGTTTGTGTTTTATTTCTTTTGTGTCAGAAGTCTGTTGATCAGAAATGCTGATTTGTCTTGTCTTTATTTTTCCTCATGCTCCAGAAGACTTCTAATTCAATGTAAATGGAATCTTTAGTTTAGCTGGAGAGAACAGGGAAAATTCTGGGTTGATTTATTCCTGCATTGGATAGTGCTGGTAAAATAAGCCTGAGTTTTCAATGTTAACTCATGATTTTTGGATGCCTGACTCAGCACACCAGAGGGAGGCCTGATCCTTATTATAGGTGCCCCTAAGTTTGGGCCCTCTGAGTTGGCATTCATATCTGAGGATGCTGTAATTCCTAATTCCTGTATGAATTAGGAATTTGCTTTTGAAATTGGGCATCAACCAGAAGTGACATTTTTTTTTACTTTGAGCAGATGCTACTTGCAGGCTGAGGACCCCCAGTAATGCTGGTGAAGGTAGTACAGAAAGAGGGTCAAGAATGACAAGACCATAATAAGCTAAACTGTAATCTAGTTTAGGGAGAAATCTTTTGGGTTTTTGTCTATCCAGAAGTAGACTGAGCTTCCTATAAAGTTTATATCTTTATTTACATCTCTTCAGGGAACAACTGCTGACCTACAATGCCACGTAGTCTAAGGGAGCAAGCATGAATCTTGCTCATGAGGCAGGGCAAGAAAGAAAAGCAAATTGATTGACTCTGTGTGTGGACTTCTGAATGGGAAGTTGTTGTCTATTTGAACTCTTGGATGGTGTAAGAGCATAAAAACCTCAGGCTCAGAGTTTATTTAGGATAGGTTTCTGATATGGGTATAAACAACCTACAGCTCTCGCAAGTCAAATAGGTATTCCTGAAGAGACTTAGGATGAGTCCAAATAATGTCAGGGCTGTCGTGTGTCGTGTGCACAAGGTGTGTGATTAAAACTAAAGACAAGTCTGGTAAAGCTTAGATCTAAAGTGGTGTATCTGTAGCAGCAAGCAGAGGACTCTGTGTAAAATTCTCTTGCTTGGCAGCTGCAAGATAGATGGAGAGTTTACCATGCTTAAGGGACCTATGAACATAATGTTTATTTTTTGAGGTTTCAGCAGTGCCTGATGCTCATCAGCAGGAAAACCTCATTGTTAAAATGAGGAAACTGTTTCAGGCTACTGATTCTGACCTTTTGAGTTGTCATGAATAAAAGCCACGTTAATGAAATGCGTTGCTCCACTAGCAAGCTGGGAAAAAAAACTCGTCTGCTGCTTGGAAAAACAGTAAATGCCACAGAGATTTACGCAGAGCTCTGGTGTAACTCCAGAATCATGGGAGCCCTCTATATGCAAGACACTGAATTTCTGTGGGGAAAAGAAGTCACTTCTTGGCTCTAGTGAAGCCCACAGCCCCTGATGTCTCAGGGTGACAGATAACAATAGTCATAATGATTGTGACTTGCTTGCTAAGAGACATGGTCTGTTTAGCATTCTTGCCCTTATTGCTTGCTGGCTTCCAAGTCACAATCCTGAAGTGCAATCAGGAAAACTGTATTTGACACAGCATGTTGAAGAACAGCATAAATCCTCCAGTACAAAAGCACTTTTATGTGTGTTAGGCTGGCCACTAGTCATCCAGCTGCTGAGGAGCACCCAGAAGAGATGGCTGTTAATGAAAACACCTTGGAACTGGCACTGAACTGATAAGACACTTGGGTCCCTGTTTGTGTTTTCTGGGATCATGCAAGTGTTTGTACTTTAACAACGCAAAGTCTCACATGCTGCGATTTTTAAGCTCAAAATATTCATGTGAAGAGGGTACAAAATTGGCTGGGCACTTCAAAGTTAGTGCTCAACAAAGGAAGCTGTTGTTAAAATGATTGTTATTTGTTGGATTACTTGCTCTGTGGTAGTGCCAAGGCGTTGGCTCTGCAGCCATGCAAGCAGCTGGACATTGCTCTAAAAGGAAACAGGAGTTGCCTGCCCCAGAGCTCACAGCCTGTGACCGTAAGGCAGCAGCATGTGCTTTGCAACTGGTGTGTGCTTTGCAATCTATGTGCCTCAACGGTGTTGTGCAATTATGCTCAATGAGCCATTTATCACCAATGTGCAAGCTAAGGTCTTTGCTGCTGTTGCAATCATCTCTACACCAGCGACTGCAGCCCTCTGCTAGTCTGGGGCCTTGGGGGAGCTTTTTTGCCACTATACCTCTTTGCTCTTCCTATTGCTTGTAGGAATAAAATCCCCTTGGAGAAATTAATGCTCCCAGCAGGCTATAGCACTGGGGTGCAACACCAGCTATCGCCAAGGCAACGCAGTGAGCTCCTGCTATTAGTGCATAGCAAGGTGTCCCAGTACTTCAGGATCAGATTGGTTCATGGCTGAGACCTGGAATTGAAGAGATCTTCCTTGTCAGGCTTCAGCTCTGAAGAGGCACTCTCAAGCCCAGAAACGAAAACTGGCTTTATAGTTGCTAAATGTGCCACTATATGGGATGGAAGGAAGAATTCAGGGGGGAATTTCAGGCTGCTTTCCCTGTGTGACTTCCTATTGCCCTCTCAAACACAGGGAAAATAAATATTATGGCAAGACCCTTTTTAAAAACAAATCTGGTTGTTTTATTTTGAACCTCACTTTCCCTAGAGTAAAGTAAAATACATTTCTTTGGCTCAATTTGGTCTAAAATAGGCATCTAGTGCCTTTAGAGATGCCCTGGGACATCACTCCTGGCCTCCAGCTGCTGTCCAGAAAAGCAAAGTTCTCCCATAGCTCCTTTGTTGCCTCTGTTGGTCCCAAATGAAAGTCTCAGCTCTGCTACAGCATCTTGAGTGACACTGTGTGCCCAGGCAGTGGCACTGAATCTAACCCCGTGTCTCCCTCCAGCCCCAGCTGCTCGGAAGAATCGTGACAATGAATAAGAGCCTGTAGATAAAATTTCATAGTGGATGACTCCTTCTCAGGGCCATTAGCGAGACTGAAAAATCAGACTTTATAATACAAAGCAATCTTCCACGTGAACTGTGGGACAGCTACTCTAGCTCCACAATATGTTATTTAAAGCCTGTTTTATAATAGAATTTGGTATTGCAGTATGTATAATTGATAATATATGAAAACTCGTTTCATAATATATTTTAATCTCTGATGATGAATAGCTGGGGCAGTTTTGCAGGTTCTGTAATATCACTATGGCAACATCCTTTAAAAAAAAAAAAAAAAAGTAGGACAATTGAGACATACCAAGGACTGGTCAAGGGAAGAATAATGACACTTGTCAATTTGCATTCTTTCCTATAGTTTATTTTCCTCTTGGAAACAGCATCTATTCTGATATTTTTGCATGTGTTTTCAAGAAATCACTTGCGACATTACTGAAATGTTGCATCTCCTTTAACCTTTGAGGGCTCAACTTTGAAAAGATTTGTTTTCCATTGCAGTGCTAAATGACTTAGCCCATCTACGGAGATGATTAGAACTCAGCAGCCATTGGTGGACTGGAAATATAGCTTCCACCAGATTTCCAATGTTTCTCAAAAATCAAAGTAGTGCTTTATGAGTCCAACCTAACATGCTTAATTTAGAAAAATGGTACTTGTCTGTCATACTAAATGGTTGACTTCTTAAAAATCAGGCTGCTTGTTTTGAAGCCTACATTTTGACTAAGCCTCTAAATGGCAATTATTCTTTTCCTGAGCAGTAGTCAGCAAAGTATATTCATCATCCATTACTAAAGAAAGAAGGAAAGAAGAAATCTCATTTCACCCTCCTTTCTGAGTCGTGGTGGTGTGTGTGTAAAATGTCACTGCAATATCTCAAAGAATTAGTATCAAAAAGCTTGAAGATCTGTGGATCACCAGTTGCTTATCAGGTGATACATGGTCCATCTATGGTAGACTCTGATTTTTTGCATATTCCCAAACTCAGGCAGTCTTTTCCTGAAGAGCAGACTTTTGAAGGCTCCAGGTCTGAGGACCAAGCACCAATGGTGCACCAGGTAGCTTTTTGAAATATATTTCTGTTGTTGGGTGTTATTCTTAGTCTTGTGCTTTCACGTATTGAAAAAATACTTTTTGAAGATAAAAGTTTATGGCTATAATGGTTTTCTGATTTATATTGTCCAGCCACTGAGGGGCTCTTCTGTCAAATACATAAGAGCTCCAGGCATGAGGTCCTGGTCAACAGGGAAGACAGTGCTGGAAATTGAACTACGTAGGAGCTCACTTGCCCTCTATGCTTCCTACTTGGTTTTCTTAAATACCTCAGGCCTCTGCTATTCTGATCAATTCAACAAATAATTCTCTTTCTTTTTGCACAGCTGCTTTTTTGTGATACTCAGTACAACTGACTTCCTTCAGCTTTTCCAGCCTTCTTCCTTTCCAGCCAGGCCATCACAGGTTTTAATACTCCCTGCCCTTCTCCTTCTTTTACAAAGCAGACTCTCTGTTTGACTGCTCCTTCTCCTTCATGAATAAAGCTTCTCCAGTGCCTTTCAGCACCCAGCCATGTTTTGGCTGGTGGCAGGTCATGCAAACCAAGAGCAGGTATCTGCTAGGCCTAGTCATGGCAGCTGATATGAGACTGAAGGCAAGAACATACCTAAAATGTCTGGGGATATCTGGGCATTCATATTTTCCCCTGTTTGTCCCAAAGCAGAACACAGATGTTGACCTTTACCTTACTAATCCATCTGCTTACTCAGGCTTTTGCTTGAGGGGTGGAGGCAAATGAATTTCTGCCTATAGGGCAAATTCCAGGATGTATCCATTACCGTGCCATTGACATTTGCCAGCCGATTCTTGCATTTTCAAAGTAATTTTGTTCATGTGCCCAGGGAAATTAACAGTGAACTGTTACCAGGGTTTAAAAAAGCATTTCTGGAATAAAATTTCTTTTAACTCTTCCTATTTAAGTCATTGCTTGCATAAAGCTACTGATTACAGAAGAGCAGGAATCCTCCTGAGAAATAGGAGTAGTGAACTTGATGAGTTCTTATTGTGACTTTTTTTATGTTCTCCTGTTATAGAAAACCTCATGCCATGGGCACCTCATCTGTGACATGGGATCACAGTCTGTTAATAATGTTAGGATTTAAGTTTTCCAGTTACATTGCTCTTGCAACATAGCTTTTAAATGTGCAGCTCAAATCCCGTAACTAGATACGTAAACAGCAAGGAGACAGACTTAGTCATTTTCCAGTGAAGGAAAAACTTCCATAGTGATGGGAGTGGTGACATAAATATCCAGCTTGGCATTGGGTCTGGTGCTCAGACTGCAGCTATAGGCCATTATGTGTAAGAAAAGACAACTTTATTATGAAAATGTATGAAAATGGACATATCGGGTCTTCTAGCAAGCAAGCTGATGCAGGCAGGCATCTCTCCATTTTGGATGGCAGTGTTGGGTCTGATGGGGTTTCTTGAGCGTGTTTCCTCTCTTCTCACACATACCTACATTTGAGAACTAAAACCAGCTGAAAGCAGCTTCACATAAACCTATTTTCTTGTTCTTTGTGGAAGACGAGTACTTTCTTATCCCAGGACCACTGGACCCATTCAACACTGAAACCTTTTAAAGTTTATGAACTGTGAAATTAGGTGACTAATAGACAGGTGAATCATTAGGCAGAATGCCACAAAGGCCACATTCAGAGACCTCTTTGTTCCCATTTCTTGCATCTGCCTGTAGACAAACACATTTATTTCAGCAAAAAGTAAGACACATAGCATCAAAACATCTGCATGGCACTGAGATCCCACCTAATTGCAGGGGAATGGGATTTTCCCCAGGACATGGTGGATACCTACTGTATGTATCGATTTACCTTCTCAGGGTGTCATGCCTTGTGCCACACTGAGGCTCATCCACAGGCATGTAGGAGTTTTTACTGTTTTCTTAATTTTTTTTTTACTTTTTTTTTTTTTCAATGTGGGAGAAAACCTTTGCAGCCTCTGTCTCTATCTGTTGGGGATCTTTTTTGCTATTCCAGACTGTGTCCTGTGCAAAGGGGTCAAAACAAGCAGGGAGCAAGGAGCTGATTTGTTTCAGGTCCTCCTGCTACAGGGTATTCTGATAATGAAATGCTCCCGGCTGTTTTGAAAAGCTTCAGCATTCCCTTTGAGGAAGAAAAGTCTGACACAGTCCCAGGAACAAAACAAAACTCAAACCAGCCCAATCAATAGCACTTCATTTGCTTACTGGAATGAACACTCCACAAGTGATTTTGGAGTGAAGACTCAGGGGACTTTACACTGCAGTTTTGCATGTGTCCTCACTTTTAGATTTTACATAGGATATGATTCAGGAGCATTGAAGTGGTCCTCATCTTTAGCAGAACTCCCCTCCAACTTACAGTTTCACCAGTTATTTATTGTCACATGTGGAATAAAAGCTATGGCCAGGCTGTATATCATAGTTAATTAAAAGGAACATCTGCTTAATATAATGCATAGTATAAATGGTATTTCCTTTGTATACCAGGCTGAATGAAATAATATATCGTAGATTGACCTAAGTTCCTGTGTGCCTATCGAATAACCATCAAAGAGCAGACTTCTTGACATCATGCACGTCCCCTTGAGGCAACATAAAAAATAAATATTGTAAGTTTACATAGAAGCAGGTGAGTCCAAAAGAGCAGAAAGGGGTCTATGCATTCCCAGAGTACAAATTCTAAGTGGTAACAGATGAATGCAGACAGTGATTGTAAGGCCCAGAGCTGGTTCATAAACTACTCAGGCTGCAATCTGTAGGGTCTGCATGCAAAACTATCTGTGATAGGCTGGTTTTCCTGTCTTTATAGCAAGAATAACTTCAGTTCTTCATGTACTTAGAGAGGATGGATGAACAGATAGATACTGATGTTGTCAAGCTGTCTAAATGCCTAATAGGAGTGAAATCAAAATAACACACTTGAATGGTGAAACCCTAAATGAATTAAGTAAATTTTTCTAGCTTTACACAGCCAGAGCGTTCTTGTCAGACCTGTCATATTCTCTGTTAGTCTTGTTTGCATAAAAAATAGTTCTTTACAGAGCCCGAATTTCATGTGGGACTTCGTGGGAGAAAGAATTGGATCCACGGTCAATAATCCAGGGGCTTCTTGGCTGTTAACTTGCCGCCTGTTCCTTGCTGGAGATTACTGCTGGAGATGCTGTATTGTTGGGTAGACGTTGAGGGCAGAAAGTCTGTTGAATGCTTTCTGCTGTACTTTGGTACCTTGGTGCATAGCCTTCAAGGTGAATGGAAACAGGGGGATTCTCACTGCACTGATTTTTAATCCAGCTTCACCATATCCTTTTCCTGTCTTTTCCCTGTGCTTTGGCTTCCAAAATGGAGAAGTGCTAGGGCTAGGCACAGCTAGGGGCAGGGCCTTGAGCAAGCCATGCTGACAGCCTGAAAGCTTTTGGAGTGAACAAGAGAAATTGGGACTATAGATGAGTTTATTTGCAAGCCTTCCTGTCTAGATGGTTCATAAAATTATTTTCTGTGTTTATCCTGCTTTACTCAACATGCAGCTGAAAAAAGTAGCAGAGCCATTTTAGACAATTTGTTGCCTCAGATGTAGGAGTGCAGGATGCTACCTACCTTAGTAGGCTGTACAGTGTTTGATCCTCTGATGCTGGAAACAATCATCTTTGCTCTCAAAACAAAACATTTCCAACTGCCTGGCTTTGGGGTTCCACTTTAATCCTATGTGCTAATGTGCTGGTTTACCGTATTAATGCAGATTAGCTGAAAATAACTTGGCAGATCAGGATTTTCTGCTCTTCTTATGCATTATAATCTCTTTGCTTTGGATGATGTTTATTACATACTGAGATAATAGGTTTAGTGCTTTTATGACCTCTGTAACATGTTCTTTTTGTGCTTCCACTCAGAACTACTCTTGCTTAGCTAACCTTTCAGCCAGTAATAAGTCCGGCACAATTACCCTGAGCGCACTGGCAGCCATTTTGAGGAATCTCTTGGGTTGAGTCCCACTGCAAATCTGCTGCAAACAAAACAGGCATTTGAACTTATTAATTTTGGTTTGTTAATTTCTTTCATTGCAGCTGCAACCAACTCAAAAGCCTTCTTCAACCTTTACCCCTGGGCTCCTTCCCAGCTTTGCTTTGGGGGCTCACTAGGCAAGGTTGTTAGAGACCCTTCTTGGCTGCCAAAGCATTTAAGCCCACCTTAGAAGGCTGTTGAAGGGATTCTACCAGCATGGGTCATGTGGGGAGTATGGCCTGTATTTATCTTGGTTGCTAACAGACTACTTCTACTGCATTCATATGTGTTACTGCTGAGTTTTGTGTAGCTCAGTAATCTCTTTAATCCTCTGGCCAGATGTCCAATGGTATTGGGATGCCAGAGTGGTAAACTTCAGAGGTCCACACTGAGTGCAGTTGTTTAAATGCTGCCTGTTCACAGATTTCTGGGGTTTTCTTCTGGTCACCATCTGTAGTCTTTCCAGCTCTTTGAGTCTGTTTATGCTGCTGTTTGCTTCTGTCTTTGTTTTTCCTTCCTGGACTCCCTCCTTTCTGTATCTTCCCAAGGATGTTTCTCACAGTCTGCCTTATCTCCTCCTCTTCTGCATAGGGGATCTGAAGTCATGCAGTCACAGCCAGCACTTTCATTATTTTTTGGCAGATCTTTTCCTGCCCTACATTTTGGTGGCAGACACTCAGCAGGAGCCTCGCTAGGCAGCTGGGGATGGTGAGCAGTGCTCCTGTGTCCCACGTTGTGCCTGGCTGTGGTTTAGGCCCCTTCTCCCTAAAGACCTGCCGCTTGTACTGGCCTAGCTAAGAGCAATTTGCTCATCTCTTTGCAAAAGTGCTTTCAGAGGGGAAAGCTTGACATGTGTCTTTGATACAGAGCAGGAGCAAAGAGGAGGGAGTCAGTCTTACTGAGGGCAATTAATTCCGCTGCTGACAGTGAGCCTGTGTGCTCCTTGTCCTAACTTTCTCTCCTCTGAAGATGATTTTTGCAAACGGATGGAGATTGTCAAAGCCTGTAGCTTCAGGTACTATGCCACCTTTAACATCGCAGTGAGAGGAGTCTCCACCATCTGTCATTGCTGGGAAAATGGCAACATTACCATTGCCTCTGTCTTCACAGGATTAAAACATGACAACAGAGGCAGTCTACATCTTCTCTCTGGTTTTCGTGCAAGGATTTTTTTTTTTTTTCCTCTTTCTGCAGTGTGCTTCTGTTTGGGAGATAATGAAGGCTACTGTCTTCCACGTGTCTTTTATCAGGGAACAGTGCTCTTCAGCAGACTCATTAAAATAATGGATGGCCTCAGATGGCTAATTATGTCTGAAACTTTCTTGCTGTCCAGCAGCAGGAAAGCTTTCCAACATGAGATGTGGATAGAGCTATAGTTTTACAATGACAGTCCTTCCACCATATCCTTTAAGACATGAGACAGAAAAATGGTGTGTTGATACCACCAAACCCGAATGAATGATCTGCTTTGTTTAGATGGGTGGCACGATCAGTTTGGCAATTGGGAGTGGATGGATTTCAGACTGGAAGGACAAGAGTAATCCATTGGGTGCATGGGAGTTGTGGTGTAGTTTGAGAGGCACATCGTAAATGTGGCTGAGGGAAGAAAAAAGAAATCTCTCATTGAGGCCATCATGACTGAGGGGAAGAGAACGAGAACTTGGGCTCACCAAGTTTTTCAAGCTATGCTGTCAAAGAAATGCATGTTCTGGTTAATCCATCACTTCTGATGACAGGTTGCATATGGTGAACTGCTTGAAACGTGCTTCCTTTGTCCAAATTCACATTCCTTAAAAGCTGGCTTTGAAAACTGTATTAGTAATAGAAGAGGCTTCTTCTGCTATTGAAAAAATGTATAAAGCACAAGGCTATGAAGTACATGTGTTTAGCTTAATGGAGTTCAGATTTTCTCATATAATCTGGGTCAGAATTCAAGATAAATTTGGTGGTCCTGACAGGGTCTGGCCATTTGGGAGCTCAGCTCTCATTTACACACAGATCAGATATTAGGAGCTTCTGTACTTTTGGTCCTTTGGACTTCTCTGGGGGTAATGGTACTGCTGAGCAGTTGCAAAAACTCAGCTATTTTGTTACCTTACTAAATGGGTACTCATTCAGTCATGAAGTATACAGTGGCTGGCACCCAGATACATCACGTGATATCCAATTGAATTAAAATCGGGACTTGTTTTCAAATAGGCATTAGTAATAGGGAACCACAGCCAGATGACACAGTAGGATATATGTGAACCAGGTTATTTGGGAAATCCTATGCAGGGTCTTGAAGGTGTTTTTGAGGCCTTTCAGTTTGCCTGACTTTCAAGTAGCATTGGAGAACTTGTTTAGGGTGGGTGAGCCTGTGACATATGAGATGAAGTCCATTTTGCTATGGGAACTGAAGGAAAAAAACTGTAGCTCACAGCTCTTGGAAGTCAGTTCATTTTTCTGTGTGTGTGCCCATGCCTTATACATACCTTAGTAGACCTGAGCCCCAATCGCTACCTGGAATCTGTACGTGCTGCTCTAATTCAAATAACAACAGGTGCCTGTTTATAGGTTGTATTATAAGTAACTGAAATTACTCACATGGGTAACATTGGAGATCAAAGCTCTAAGGAAGTGTGGGTGTGACCAGAGACTTAGCATTTGATGGGGGCTTATGAACTGTAAGGAGCATCTGCTCTTGATGGGTACAATTTCTTTTCTATATTGAATATTGAAGTAAGTTATCATACCGTGGAATGGGTTTCCTTCTTCCTTTCATCTCCATGGCATTCTTTCCTTCCTGTTCCGCTTTCATACGGATTGAACAGTCATGATGAAAGAATGGTAGGCAAATGCGTACAGAAACAATTTAGCTTTGTATGGTGTCAGATGCTGTTATGAGAAATAAAGTTTTGCAGGTTTCTACTTAAAACCATAACTAAAGAACTCTGACATGCCAAGTCTGGGCAGCTGCATAAGGTCCTCTGTCAGAAATGTCAATCAGCTGTCCTCCCAGATGCACAGGGCCCGCTTGATGTACTGATGTGGCCAGCATGAAAAATTCTGGCGTTTTTCAGAAATGAGCCTTTAACATTTGTTTATTCTCAAGAAGAATAATTTCCTGGGCCTCATGGTTGCAAGAAGTGCCTTTCAGATGTGGACCAAGAGTGAAGGAAGTCTCTCAAAGCAAGCCCGCTCCTCAGCTCCTTGGAGGGCTGAAAGCTGATGATTATACTTTAAATTGAATTTTAAAAATCAGCAAGATTTGTATGCCTGTCTCATTGCAGCATTAGTGCTAATTCTGCATTTGTTGGTCAAGGAGCTTGGGAAGGTTGTGTGTGCAGGGGATAGGGGTGCTGTTTGGGCTTGCAGCCATGAACGTGTAGCAGAGAGAGTTATTGTGTCCTTTTCTCTTCTTTGTCTTTCATTTCTATATAGCTTCGACTGAGCTGGTGTTATTCTTTGTTGCACCATTGTGGGGCGATGAGGCGATCTGAGTCCATCTTCAGCCACACATTTGGTAGCTGAAGGCAGCAATACCCCATGAAACTTATTGGCTTCAGATTGCATAAAACCTACCTCCAGGTCCCCAATGGCCTTGGTGGCCCTGTGACAGGCTTGCACTCTCACCCTCATGCAGTAGCCCCAGGGAAGTCAGGCCCTCTCCTCCCCTCTCCCTCGGGACTCCATGCAGAAGAGAAACCACCTCTGGAGTCTCCAGGACTGGGGGGGGGGACAGTGCAGGATTGGGAAGAAGGACTCAGGCAACACTTGAAACTCCGCGGTTCTTTTATTGATGGCTGTGAGACGTGTGCAGGCATGACGTGCTAATACCTCCCTTGTGTGCCCTGCCACCTTTGTTGGAGGTCCGTCAACCTTCATAGGTTCAAACTCATCTTCTGGAGGGTCCACCCCCATTGACTTCTTGTCATCTTTCACATGACAATCGCCACGTCATTTAGCCCATTCTTCAGGCTTTGTGGCACACCACCTGATGTTTGAACACATCTGATGCATCATCCCTGCCTATGCTTCCCTGCACCAGGCCTGCTCCACGTCTTCTTGGCACTCCAGGTCAAGAGACTTGGTGAGTTGCAGGCCAGCCCGCAAAAAATTTGTGAGAGGGTAAGGCTTTGGATCAGTAGATGACATGCTCCTGTGTTTTGTGTAGCTAATTATTTCAGTGTCTAGTAAATAAGAATTGAGTACAGGCAAAGCTTGCCTCTGTTGCCCTGATGTTCCCCCGAGCAAAAGCGACTGCAAGCCTGGAAGGGTCTGGGTAGTCGCTGGAAGGATTTGGTGGGAAATACCCAACTGTTCTTCCAGAACAGACGGTACGTGGGGGGCTGAGTAAAGCAAGGAGAACGAAGCACTTAGCTTGACAACTGCATTTAGTTCCCATCCTGCAGAGTCCCAAGTGCAGAGATAAGAAACCACTGTTTTTCAAGACATTGCTGACAGCTCTTGCCAGGAAGGGCTGGATTGACTTTTTACTGGCACCTTAGCATTTTTGATCAATAGCTTCACAAATGGGAGGGAGTTAATACTCTGCCATCTTGTTCTTCTTTCTTTTTTTTTTTTTTTTTTTAAGTACTTTATTTTAATCAATTTTTTGTCATTAAAAAAGAGGTAGTATAAATGCTCAAGGATTAAAGTAACTTTCTCAGCCCAACAATTTGGATTTATGTCACTTCAAAAGAGGTTTCCTTTGAGGAACACGAACACTGGATTAAAGCTTTATTCCAGACTGGTAATTAAAAGGCTAAATCCCATATACAGCATTACAACTCTAATGTGAGTGGAAAAGGATTGCTCATTAGAGCCCATAGGAATTTCTATTGTGGGTTGAGGGACTGATAGCCACCCATCTTGTCATGAATCCTATTACAGCAGACACCAAAGCACACAGCATCTTGTTACAGCTCTCCATTGGCATGATTTTGAGCACCCATTACCTTGCACAGAGGAACTGTGGATTCACATTTTCGCCTTGCCAGACAAATGCTTGTGTAGATGCACCTGCGTAAGCCCAAAAGACATCCCCATCTGCCACAGAGCCATTATTCCTGCTTGTAGATCAGGTTCATCACATGCATTTAGTGGGGGAAAATGACACCACGGTTCATGACAGCCCCTGGAGTGGGGTCAAATTACCCAACTCCTCATTTCCCAGCACAGGCCACCAAGGAAAGCTAACCTACCAAAAGGGGTCTTGCTGGTGGCTAGTGCCTAGGAGGCAAGGAAAAGCTGCTGCTCTTCCATTTGCTTGCTTAAACATCTCAGGAGTTCACTGGGTGTGATTTATGAGGCTAGATTTCCTGTGGTTTACAGAAATACAGTACCAGAGGTTCATCCATTTCCAGTTTGTAATATTCATATTAAAGCAATAGAAGCTTTAAGTACATATTGTGCTTGCCTAGATATTGATAAGAGTCTACCGGCAAACACTCTCATGTCACACAAGGTCCAGTTTTAGGGCACAAATACAACTTGGCCCCAAGAGCTAGGACAGCTGGAATGTTTACTGCACCTTCACCTAAAGTGGGAAGGCACCTTTGTATGAAAGAAAAAAAAAAATAAATCAGCAAAACAGAAAAAACTGACAACAAAAACATTGCAAGCTCTGGGTAAATGCCTTCTGCCACTGCATCACCATCCCTCTGAGACCAACAAGTAATTTTTACCTATTCCCTTCTGGGTGGACTCAGGCCGCAACCTTTCCTTCCCTGTCCTTCTGCAATAATTACAGCTATGCCCCATCTGCCTTCCTGGTATAATTGTCAGTAAAGGCCAGCTGACACCCCCCCACAAGGGCAACAGAGGCAGGCTTTGCCTAAATTTGATTATTATTTACTAGGCATGGAAATAACTAGTTGCACAAAACATAGGAACATGTCATCCACTGATGCAAAGTAATTTTTTAAAAATCAAGATATGTGTTTCGACCATATGTTGGCACATGTTGGTGCTATGCATTGCTGTAGTATGTGAGTACAGATGTTCTTAAATGGACTTTTCTGGTTTAAGCCTGGTTTTGTCAACTCTAGTGTTGAGAATTTTATGGTTTTGTTGTGTCTGTAGGCATTGGATTTTCAAGGCAGCTTGACTTCAATGATCATAGTTGACCATATTTTCAAAGAATGTAAATAATCTTTTTTAAAGCAAGTATGGTTACCTTGCTGGAAAAGCTGATTTGGAAACAACAAAAATGGTCATTTGAGAAAATGTCACCACTTATTTTCCACGTTACTTAGAGCAATTGGACACTCAAACATTTTCTGTAAGAGTTTTAGTCCCTCTGAAGCCAGGGTTTACCTACATGAAAGCTGCTCTGCATCAGCTTGAGCTGATTCAGATTAGACTGTGCCTTGCAAAAGAAGACAGGGATCCAGTCTGACAAGGCTGGGACAGGATGGCTGTTTGGATGGCACTCTGTGCCAGTATATCTTAAATATACCTGTGCATGTTTTGGGTGGCATGGGGAGGCAGCTGTTTGAGGCTATTGCTGCCCTTTGCTTCTTGTGTTTTTAAAGTGGCTAGCTAGAGAACTTGTAATAAAAGCTGAATCTGAGCGCTCTCAAGCTCTGTTCTCAAATATAGAAATTCATCATATGAAAAAAAGGCTCAGTCCCCTCTCTATTTCTGTGTTATTTATTGCTCCTTGTGCCCTCAGTTCCCTGAGATACTGAGCATTTCCAATCCACAAAATGACAGCCTTCTGTGAAGTTAGAGAAATGGAAACACATTGTGTAGCAAGCAAGTACTTTTTGTGGCAGGTGAAGAGAAAGCTTAAGGAATGGCATTTTGGGCCATTGTTGTGTTACTATAATGAGGTTTTTGCTAATTTGAGGTTTTTGTGGAGTAAACTGTTGAAATTTCAAAGTCATAGTGTTATAAAGAGTTTGAAATATTTGGAGCCATCAGAACTGCTTCCGTCCTGAACAAAGCAGAAAGCTCTAGTTATTGTTTCTGGCATCTGTCGTGTAAAGTGGATGCCGTAGGCACTAGGTTGCGGTGCAGGGTAGAGGAGCTGCCTTTGGACTTACTCTGTTTTGCCCCTACCAAGCAACGTATGTCAGTGGGAGCCCTGCATCACTCTCAGCTCTTGAACATGGAAATTGACTTTTCAGTGCTGGTCATCTCGGGTCTAAAAAGGTCCTTGGGAACTTGCCATGTGAAATGACTGTAGGAAAAGGTCATGTCAGACTGACTGAGTGACTCTCTCTTCCTCTCATCTTCCTCCTGTGTTTATCAAGTCATTTGAAGCCATCTCTCTAAGTTGTCACCGCATTGACTCTTTGCTATTAAGGACCATTAATATTGTAAGAGCCATACACTGTCTGTGTAGCCTGGCTAATTATAAAAGACAAAACAGGTACCTCACAAAAGTCATGCAGTTTTTGGGAAATAAGCCCAGAAGGCCTCTGTTGATGCTGTAATGTAAAGTCAAGCAGTGGAAGCTGCAATAGCAAAGCACTCGTGTCACTGTTGTGGGCATGATCTGCTAAATCACGCCCAAAAAGGCCTTTTAAGTCAAAAGCGAAAATTCAGCATAGCCAGATTTGACTCTCATTTCCCTAAAACCTCTTTGTACCCTTCTGGAAATATAGATGGTCCTGAAAATGAGGTCTGATTGTAGTTTTATACTACTTTTTTTGCTCCCCAAGAATTAACAAAGACTGGAGCCTGTTGAGTCTGGTGGGACCTGCTGGGTGCCAGCTACTGCATGCTCCTGATGGATAGGTATCCTGAGCCCAATGATCTGCTTTGATGCTTTTGGAGATGAAAAGACTGCACTGTCCCAAAGGTGGGTGGCAGAAGTCACCACTGTCCATCTGGCTTCCAAGAAGCCAGCTCTGCCCTTCAGGCGGGAAGTCAAGGACTGCGGGAAGTGTTGACTGTTTGGTCTGTAATTAAAAGAAAGGTACTTACAAGAACCTATTCATATCCTTTATGATCTCCCCCAGGATCGTTTAACTGACTAATTTGGACAGCCCAGACAACAAATGAGGACTCGGTCTCCTCTCTTTCTACAACTCTGTAAACATAATCCTTGATTGATTGGCTTCTAATACATCAGACCTAAATGAAAAATTAATTAGATTGGCTACAACCCTGAAGTGAGCACTTTACCACTTTGTTGTTTTGTCCATTTGATCCTTTCTTCTTTGATTTATGGGCAAAGGAGAAAGGGGAAGAGAAAAAAGAGGAGGAAAAAGAGGTTTGTACTGGATGTCACTTGAAGTCAGATGGGTTTATTGAAAGCTGAGCTCTGCTCAGCCAAGAAGCAAAATGAGCAGTAGCAGCAGTGGCAGCCCCCCCAGCACATGCCATAGAGGTGGGAAGGTTCAGAGGGAGCAGCTCCTTTCCGCAAAAACTATGCCCTAAGCAAAGCCCCCACTTTGGTTTTGGCAATCCAGATCTCCCTGGTGGTGTCCATGGCTCCAGTCTCCTGGTTTGCATGCCCCTTCCCTTCAACTAACTATTTTTCTTCCTGAAACTACAGTGCCACTGCTATAGATCTGCCTTTGAAAAGGCCAATAAAAATATGTTTTATTGCAGGTGGCAAGGATCGCCATTGCTGATTTTCACAAGAAGTGCTGGTGGCTGTGAGAGCTGGCCAATATGATTTTGGTTTGTCTTGGAAAAATCTTCTGACTTAGTTGAATACTGCATCATCTAAACACTAGCTAAACACATGACAGCCACCATGCTTAATAATCTCAAAGGGTGAAGTATGCCTCACAGTGAAAAGTAAGGCAACTGCTTTCTAGGTTTGTAAAGTATTGTAGCATTTGGAGCAGAGTTAGATGATTTGCTAAAAAAAATAAACCAACCAACCAACCAAAAAAACAAAACCACAGTAAAGAGTGGAAACAAGAAATCTGAGCCTGACACATCCAAAGGTAGAGGGCAAGTGAACAGCATATTGTTAATCACAGCCGAATTTTCCCAAAGCCCGAGGCCCAGAAAGGCAGTTGAAAAGTAGCAGTATATTAAAACCAAACCAGTCTAATGGCCAGGAGGAAATAATGTGACTCTAAAGTGAGACGCAGTTGAAATGAGAAACTTCTTCTGTTATCTAAAGAGTTATTAAAAGTGAGGGCAGAAATGAAATTGAATTCCAGAGAGCAGTTATATGGGCGGATATATATAAAAGGTTGCCTTAGTGTGGCTCTATCCCAAAACAGAAAGCATTTGAGGCAGGCTTGAAAAATACAACTTTTTTTTTTTTTTTTTTTTTTTTTTTTTTTTCCAAATAGGACATCCAGAAGAAAATTCCCATTTGAAAGAAATTACTTTGATATGAACAATGATGCCCTATTTCAGGAAGGTTTTAAAATGCAAAATTAAATTTTTGCGTGCATATGATCTTTTGAGGCTCTGCTGCTTTCAGAAAGCTCTTCATTAGCTGCCCGGACACAGGAGACCAATAAACAACATACCCAGGTTAGAGTCTTGATTTCCTGCTCAGAAAACACTTCCTTTACAAGCAATCCCTCCTGCTTTCTTCCTCTCTCTTTCGTTGCTTGATTTTACAGGATTCAGCCCCAAAGCACTATCCTGAAAACTAGTCTGTGTGGTTTTGAGGTAGAAACTATATTGTGTGTGTGTGCACATGGTTTGTATGCAACGTTTTTAAATAGAATTTAAAAAAGGCTTGATTATTCTGAGTCCACCTGACTGGAGGGGGAACCAACAAAATTCAGATAATTTTCCATTTCCAGGTCAAAACCTCCAGGGGCAAGCTGGGCAGTGGGGACTTCTGCCAGGATTTCACAATCCTTACACTGATTAATTAGAAGGCCGGTGCCAGCTCAGGGGGGTCTACCTCACATCATGTAATGAAAGCTTTCAAAAAGACTCTCCTTTTTTTCCTGCCACAAAAGCAAACTTTGCAACTGTGGTGTTTTTTCACTCAATGAAAGCGCAGGTTTTTCTCCAGCTGGAGTGTGGTGCAAGCCAGCCTCACTCACAAGACAAGCTGGAAAATGCTCAAACTTCAAGCAGTGGTAACAGACCTGGGGCAGGTCTGCACCCACAGGAAGCAGGGCTACTTCAATGTGCACAGGTTGAGTGCATGTACATCCAGTAGTTTTGCTTCAAGTATTTTCTTCTGTTTTCCCAATTTGATTACTGGATTTGAATGGGAAGAGCTCACGGTGTGGTTTGGAGGGTAGTCTGAGATTTCCAGTCCTAAAAGGAATTTTCCTGACTTCAGTGAGGGCACGTGGTGCCATGTTTCATGTGTAACTTGTAGCCTTACCTATATTTCAGCCAGGTTGGTTATCTTTGAAAAGAATAATTTCTGTTCCTGTTACCCTAGTGAGATTCTTCCTTCCACTTCTGGTGAAAATAATGTGGCATAGTCAGGCCCCTGGTCCAGTTTTAGTGCATCTTCTCACCTGGGAATTTTCTGCCCTACAATGCCGTGGTGAATTTTATTGGGACTATTTAAAGGTTTCCTGTGGGCTCTCTCACTTTATTATCTTAATGGTGATCTTCGGGAGTTATAAATGAGACAGGAGTAGGAAAAAAGGGTTGTTTTGCTCGAAGTAATTTTCATGTTTGACAAAGATGATGCCTTACCTAAAATGGTACAGAATGAGTGTACTCCAGCTGGTCAAAAGACCGAAAGGAGAATGGGTATGGGCATTACTGCGTATTTTCTCATTACAGATTTCAGATTCATATCCCCTTGACTTTTCTCAAAAATTCTGCTATTTTCAGGGAAGCAGCATGTGAACACCTCTGTGAAATAAATGATAGCAGCCCCCTCTCTGGATGGGAAAGGCCTGCCTGTGGTAATGATAACAAACCCATACTGCAGCTGGTTATTTTTTTAAAGTAAAGTATCTCATGAGCCATATAACCTGTGCTTCCTCTCTTCTCAAAAAATACAGCTTTCCATGAGAAAACCAGATCTGGCAATTCTTTATGCATTATGTAGCTGTAAGCGTTTGCGGTATTGCATTGAGAGCAATAGGTCAAATCAGATCCTTTGAATGAAGTACATGCTTAACTTTTGGGGTGACTGGGACTGCACAGAGCAGTTTGATGAGCCCTCTGTCCTGCAAGTACTTCTGTCATTTTTAGTGTAACTACTAAACAATACGAGGTGTGTGAACAATTTCTTCACTGCCATCCCAGAAATAGGTTGGCATCAGGAACATGTGTTTAAGTAATAACAATCAAAGGGCTGGTTAGTCAGCTGGTATTCCTGTTAATGTTATTAAATCCATTTCTGAGCTGGTGGTTTATTGCTTGCTGGATGGAACAAATTAAGTTGCTGCTTCAGCCTTAGAAAGGGCAGACAGAATAGTCCATAGATCTGAGGGGCACAAATGAAGACAGGGTCGCATTAGTGGTGACAACCAACGAAGTATTGTTCTTTCCTATTAGCTCCAACACAGGCAAATATGACTGCCTGTCTGCCTGTCATGCAGGGTGATACTGTACCTGAAGGACGGAGGGGAAAAGGCTAGTAGACTGCCATTTTAGACCCCTTTGGGTTTTCAGAAGTGCTCAGCATTGAGCAGCCGCCATGCCAAGCACCAGGAACTGCAAGGATCCCATATCAAGCTACACAAGCTTCAAGTGGGGACTGAGCTCATTTAGGAGCCTCTTTCCAACTCCTGTGTTGAGCTGGTTTAGAAATCTGTGCCTTTAACTGCAACACTTTCTGACTTACACGTCGATCTGATTATTTCAAGCCTGTAAATAGCTTTTATGATGCAGCTCGGTTACATTACTTATTCCAGGTTTCCATTTCGCTCCTATCTTAGTTTATTTTATTACAGGGAATGATACAGCCCAAAGGATTTTTCTTCATATCAAAGCTGCCAATACTTTCCTCGTAAAATGTAGTCTGTATCTGATGGAAATGGGCTCAACCTACAAGGGAAATATTCTGAAGGCAATATCAGTGTTACGAATCTCTCATTGGTCTGGAATTGGGTAGGACCCAATCCTGCAGACATCCTCATGAATAGTTTACCTCGAGTTACAAAATTCCTCTCAACATCAATGAAGCTGTTTCAATGTAACATGCCTAAGAGTTTGCAGGATCGGATTTTAGGCTTTTATTCGGCACAGCACTTGAGTGTGTGCTTAAAATTGGGAATAGGCTTGTATTCAAGGTGAAGCACATGCTTTTCACTGCCAGACCAGGATGTAGTCCCTTTCCTGTATCAGAGGCCTCGTCCCTGATTCAGGCCAGGTAGCTGGACTCTTCTGCCTCCCTAGAGCCTGCCTAAATTTAATGAGGCTGCTGGCAAGTGGGGCTTTAAGCTCAAATTGTAAAAATCAGACTCGCAGCTCGTAATTTGCAATTAACAACTGATGACAGTTATGACAATGGAGAAAATAAGTGCATTAACTTATTAATAGCTCATTTCATGAGTTTCAGGTCACTTTGTGTGATGGTGCTAATGGCTGGCTTTAGCAAGCTGTGTTTCCTGTCAGTGCCCAATGTGCTGCTTAAAATGGATTATGATTTTCTATTCTGACTTTCCTCACTCTATTAGCAGAGTGGGGCTGTTTGGGGCCTTATCATTGAGGATAACTTCTTGAAAGCTTGAGGAAAGGAAGGGTTGATTTAGCAGCCTGACCTGCCAACAGATACCCTGTGCTTCTTGCAGACTAGTTGTGCATATGCACCCTCAACTCTCTTTGCCTTTACTTGAAAATAAGAAGTTGGGGGTGCCAGTTTTGTAAAATGAAGTAATTTTGCCTTCTAAAGAAGCCAGTAATGAGAGGAGGGAAAGTAATCACTGAGGGTCTGTGAAGGCTTAATCTACAAAACATTCTGCTTCATTTTGATATCTTACCTGTTTTTAAAATGCTTAAGTAATATCCCAAGTCATTTTCAGACAGGATTTTTTAAGTTGTAAAGAAGTCAATTGCCTTGACCTACCATTTCTGTTGTTCATGTTCATTGCCTGCAATTCTTACAGGAATCTCACCTGGATAATTTTTGAAATTGTTGCCAAGATGCTGAGAAATGAATATGTTGCTGAGGTATTTCATACCGTGATCGCTTGCCCTGTTCTGATAACTTCTGTTTCTGGTTCAGAGCAACTATCTCACGTTACATTTGAAGAAATTTGTTTTTTATTTCTAGGCAGGAAATGGTTTTGGGGTGTAATGTCTGTCATCTAGAGTTTGCAGCTGGAGGGGCGCAGAAATGGGGAGTGCTTCCTTTGGGGGATGGCTCGCAGATGGTTTCTCTCCAGCAAGCTGCTTTGTAGCCTGTATGCTGGAAAATGATGCCATCGGTAACACCAGCCCCATCCTGTCACCCGTTTTGACAACGATACATTGCAGGCTGCCATCAGATAACACTCAGTGTCCCCCCCATTCTTAATCCCTTGGGGTTTTTGAGCTTGGATTAAAGCAGTTTAGCCATTTTGCTGGGTTTGGTCCCAGATCCTTGTCCCATGTGACAGTTGGAGATGATCTGATGCATCTGGGAGAGGGGATGGAACCGCTGGGCTTGCCCTGTGTCCTGCTCACTGAATGGGCTGGCACAGTGGCAAAGATGGGGCTGCTTTTCTGTGGGGGTCTGCTGAAACCTGCTGTCTGCCATGCTCAGCCCATGTGTGTGAGAGGATGAGGGTGGGAGCACACGGCACCTTGCACAGCCTCAAGCCTTCTCAGATTAAAGCAGGAGCAGTGCCAGCAGGTCAGGGTGCCCAAAATATGGGTGAGAGGGAAGCAGCCAGTGCAAGCTGGGTGCCAGCTTACTGACTTACCTAGAAGGACTAACAGATCAAATAAATGCAAATCCAGAGTGTAATCACTGACGCGGTATGTCATGCTTACTTAGTGGATAGGAAGAAGAGAATATAACACTAACAACAACTGTGATACAGTCATTGAGTACTTCAGTTTGAGAGATTTTTCCAGTGGTAATTAACATATTTAACTTATTTCTAAAGATTTACAAACATTAAATGCCACTAAGCATTCCATGCCGTGAATGTCAAAGAAGCTGATGTAACTTCGGAAGCATATATTTCATCCATCATAACACTCTTGTCACTTAAATGGCACTCAATCCACTTAAAATTACAGCGATTATGGAAGAACATCAAGTTTCATCAGCAGTGATTACGCTGTGATTATTACATATGCACTTCTCAGGGTTCCTTTTGCTCTTATGCAACTGCCAGTTTGCAAATACGTGTTGAGGAAGAAAGAGTGTTTGCGGCTTGGTAGATAAACCTGGTGTTTTCATCCTATCAGAGTCAGTCTTTTCAGCATGTTAATTTGTACTTTGGGCAGAGAAATTTAACTCTCAGGAATGATTGGGAGCAGGAAGGGAGTTAAAGTCTCAGTGAAGACCTTCTCCTCCATCTGCAGAGGACCACACTGGTTAAACTAACTGTAGGAAGGTTTTCGTCAGCCACTTTAGGGTCTTTTCCTGACTTTCCCTTATCAGTGCACTGAGACCCATTAGAGGTAGTGAACCACCTTTTCCAGACAAGGGGATGGAGATCTATGTAATTGGAATGGGAATCTGCTCATTCCCTTGTTTACAACCTTCCTCATATGCCTGACTTAACTGAAAATTTAAGGCTCTGTATTTCCCTGGGAAGAGAATAGCAGAAAAAAATGAAAATGGAAAGCCCAATCCAGACCCAAGTTGCTGTCAATGGAAAAATTCCTTCTGGTGCCACAGATAGATGGCAAGAGAAAGGGTAGGAATTTGGGGAGGGGGGTGTAGTCCAAATTGGCCTAAATGTGTTTCCCATGAAATCAGTAATAAAACTAAAGCACAGGAGAAAACAGGCTTCTCTTTTTCTTTTTTTTTTTTTTTTTTTTTTTTTTTTTTTTTATTTTTTTTTTTTTTAATATTACTGTGGCTTCAGGAGCCAAATTTCCAAAAGGACTCAGCTCCCTGCAATTCCTCCTGAGAAGAGCAGGTGAGTTCTTTTGAAAGCACGAATTTCAGACAGCATCCATGTTGGACATATACTCCCTTCCTTTCACATCTGTTCTTTGTGTTTGCCTTCCGTAGCCTAGAAAGCACTTTAAATAGCAGGAATTTTCTCTGAAATAGTGGGAAATAAGCAAATATAAAAGCACATTTGCAAAGAGCAAAACCCTTCATGCTGAACACAGAGCCCAAGAGCTTGGGTGCTCTTATAATAATACTTTGTCTGCAGGGATGCTTGCTTACTAAGCCCTTCCTATTTTTTCCCATTATTTTTGAGAAGCACAGGTCAGTCCTGTGATTTGAAGCCTGGTTGCATGAAGGGTTGCATCAGCAGCAATGTGGGGGAGTTTCTGAGCAGGCTTCGCCACTTGGTCCAGCCTTGTGGGGGACAGGAGTCTGTGTCAGCTGTCAAATAAGAGAAGCTATGAGGTGGCAATCCATGTGTGATGAGCACTGACTGATTTGCCTTGCTTTGGTTATTTTTGCTATCCAATAACTCCAGTTGCTTGCAAACAATCTGTGCACCCAAACCAAACTAACAAAACCTTTCAAAATTTAAATATATGTACGCTTGTGTAATAAACTTAAGAAAAGCAAGCTAAATTTTCTAGAAAAGGTATTTTCTGGGAAAATATTTACTTGAGCTGACACTTGATATTTTGGAGGAAGACAAAAATGGGTGTTTATTGTATAGTTTACTAATTCTACCCGTCTCGAAAATATCCACTGGTTGTATTAATTGCTGTTTATGTGTACATGACGATGTAGATATTAATAGCTGTAGTTCACATATGTTCACATCTAGGCTGTACCCTTGAAATGAATGCATTTCCTTTCCTCAATGGAAAGAAGAAAAACGCTGCTTCAAGTGCCAGATATAAGCTTTGATCGCTGCAGATGTATGCACTGAAGCAGGTAGTAAATCCCTCTTGGTATTGATCCCAGGTTTAACTGGTGGGTGACTGAGCAGTTGTAACCTTGTGAAACAGCATACTTGGAAACAATGTGTCACAAAATCCTAACCTATGCTACGGAGAAAAGCAGATTTCTTCTAGCCATCCCCAGAACTTAGCACCGGTAGGTACCTCTGCCCTGTATATAGCAATGTAGTATGCATGTGGACCTTCAAGGGACCATGCTGGGTCATAGTGTTTCAAATTAAGCCAGGACATGGGGACTCTGTTGTAGCTTAACATCTACATCTACTGCTGCGTTCTTAGATGAATGTTATTTAAATGTGTATGAGTGTGTATGCAGGAAGGGAAGGAGAAATGGAGGAACTGGAGTTTTCCCTCTCTCCAGACATCCTGTTCCTGTTACCTTCTGTGTCCTTGCATTTTAGAGTTGGTCACCCTCTCCTCTTTTCTCTTTGCTGTTTTTGAAATGAATAAGCATTCCTAGGTGTCTTGTTTTGCTGCTTACCTTCTTACACACCTTTTCAATACTTGGAAAATGGACAGTGTAATAAGTGGGATCCATTTGATTCCATGCCTTCATGGTTTTTAATGGTGGAAATTTCAGAGCATTACAAGTTACTAATAATTAATTTTCCTCCTCTAACTCCTGTCAAGAACATCTTGAAACACACCGTGAGAGAGGGAGAGAGTTATTCTGTGATTCCCCTTCTCCTCTTGGTCTTCCTTGATTCTGTCTGGATACAAATGTGTAAAAAGGAAACAACCCCAAATTTTGGTTGTTCAGGGTATGTTTTTAAAGACAAAAAAATCCCTAGAATTTTTTAGAAGTATTTTTTTGTTAACCAACAGAAAATCTGACCATCCTGTCAAAGTGACATTTCCTTGGATGGAAATGGACTGACTTATTTATTTTGAAACTTCATTTTTCATAAGGGTGATTTGTTGAGTCAAAACATTTTTCCCAGCTCCTCTGAAGACTTGGTCATGAGGAAACCATCAAAATGTATGGGGGGAAATTTCATAAACAACAAGAAATGAAGCAACTCCTTTGCGATGAAGCAGGAAATGAGTGCTGGCATCTGAAGCTTCTGCTGTGCCTTTACACATCCTTGGAGGATTATTACTGTGTTTTATTCCTGTAAATTGGAAAGCAACCCAAACCCTTCCCAAGAGATGAAGTTCAAAACACTAGATTTAAGTTTGTTTTTTAGCTGTCTAACTTGTTACTGGTTTATTTTAAATTCTGTTTATGCGGACAGCATTAGAGGAGTTACTGTGCTCTGTAATGGGAAGAAGAAATTTTTGCTGTGAAAGCCTACCCGAACTACTGGAAAACTGATGATTAGAACTTCAGAACTTCTTCACTGAGTAGTTGGGTGTTTTCTGAGAAATGAGGAAACTCCAAGCATATTCTGCATCTTTGATGGATGACCTTATGACATTTTCAATTTGCATACCCCCAGCCTTCTACAGCCTGAAAGTTTTGTTGGCAGTCCTGTCTGATGGTCAAAGGATGGTAGCAACAGAAGTAGCACCTTTTGTTAAACCAGCTAATATAGTTGAAAAATAGCAGTATGTTTCTGGGTGCAAAAGCCATTTGCAAAGTTAGATACAAGTTAAAAGCTTTTGCTGAAAGTTCACTTAGATGTGTACCAGTTAAAGTCTCTTTGAAGGAAAATATTATACTATAGGCTGGTGCCTATAGCATAGCAGAAATGTTGGCAAAGGGATAAGTCTTATCTCCTGGAGGAAAACAAGGGTACTTTATAGCTTATGAAACACAGCAAGGTTAGAAAGGGCAGAAATTATATTGTTCCGTAAGACTAATACCTGTATTGACTTTTCCAGTTCTTAGTACAGCTATAGAATCATTAAGGTTGGA
>VZTL01076075.1:0-30492 GCA_013400535.1 Scopus umbretta
AAAAAAAAAAAGTGGCCCATATCAATAACTAGCTTGATTTAAACTTGAGAAAGACTGCTAGGGTAATTGCTGTTTTACGATTGCACTTCTGTAGTGGTCAGTTATCACTGACTATGGTGGCAACCACTTGGTGAGATGAAGAGCAGAAGCAAAGTATAGAAATACTAAACAATAAAGCATAGGGGGAAAAAAAAACCCTTAAAAGAAGGTCAGACAAATATAAAAAAGAAAGAAGGAAAATTACACAGATACTGATAACGTTTCTACACTGCAGTGCAAGAGATTACAGGGAAACCCATCCTCCCCCAAACCCCTTCTGCTCTCCCCTCTTCTCCTTACCCTTCTAGGCAAATGAAAATGTAACTTCTCTTTATGCCTGTACATAAGTGCTAAGAATCAAAGGCATTACAGCCAGCTTCTGGGCAAGCCAGCACACTGCAGAAAAACAAAAAGGCTGTTATTTGGATGAAAGAATCAGTCTGTATTACTTACTTGACTGCTCCCTTTTTTATTAGCAGCTGTTAGAGCAGGGATCAGAGAGTGTGCTGGTGTGGTGCAGCTGTTCCACATGTGTTACAAATAAGGGCTAGTAAAAGCTTATCCTATTTTTAATGTTATGAAAAAAACCAAGTCGTCACAGAAATTCCCCATTAATGCCTTGTAAGTGGAACTTTTCTCCTACTCTTGACTTTAATGCCCAGAACTGAATGGACAAAACAGGCCATTCTTAAAATAATATTCATTAAAAAATAGAAGAAAATGCAATTTAGTGGAATTAGATTAAGCCAGCCCAGAAGAGGTAACCAATGAGTGTGTACAGTGTCTTTTCCTTCAAAAGCAGACACTTAATCAGGATGACAACAACCCCCCATGATTTTATGTCTAGTAAAGACGATGGATTACCGCACTGAAGAATTTCTCTAGTACAACCCAAAAGCTGAACCCAGCACCACGCGGCTCAGACACCACCACCCACCCTTCCCAAACCAGTGCTTGCGTGTCCCTTGCTGGGTTGCTCTGTGCGGCCAGAGCTCATCACCAGCTCCTCCTCACCAACCCCAACACTGAAAAGGTCAACAACAATTCAGCGCGAAGGCAAAATCCGAGCCCTGGGCAAATCCTTCGCCCACCTGTTTTCGGGGTCCGACACAGTCATGTTGCGCGTCACGTAGCACATCTTGAGCGGTATTGTCTTCTTGTCTCTGTGGATGGAGAGCGAAAGCTGCGACAGGGGGTCAGCAGAGGCACAACCCAAGCGGGGAGATTCCGGGGGAGGCGTTTCCCACCCAATTTCTGAAACTGGAGAGCCTTTCTTCACATAGGGGGTTGCTTCTCTCATGTATTTCACTATAGGAAAAAAAAAGAAAAAGTAAAGCAATAAATAAATGGATATTCAGTAGTTGTATCCCATGTAAGTCCTCTGAACTGTTACCAAGGCTCAGCGCTGCTTATTATTTCTACTCTTCCAGCATCATGGCATTGGAAGCTGTGCAAATACAGAAGATGGAGAGCTGACTGCTGCCCATCTCAGTATGGTGCAACAAGTAAAACAAGGGAAAAGAACAGAACAGGTGAAATAAGAACATATAGCTAGTGTAAGGCCAGGAGAGCCATCTGACCTCTTCTCAACAGGTTGTAAGTCCTCACACAGCAATTCCTACATACAGAAGCCATGAGCTGGCTGAGGTATAGGGAATTTTTTAAGAAAGACATTCAACCAAGGGCCAGTGAATTATTCTCCTATCTAAAATGTTCCAGCGATACTCCCCGTGCTGCGAACTCACACCTCCCTTCTGGTTCACGCTTGTCAGTGTCCTGCCACTGATCTCAACAGCTATTTCTGCTTGCTGGGACACAGTTTCAGCTGATCTACTTGTACATATATATATATATGGAATAAACAAAAACCTGTTGACCTCTTAGCCTTCTCTTGGGGAAGGAAAATTCAGTTCAAGCCTTTCGTGAGAGCGGAAGTGTCAGATTAGATCCCTTCTCAGCCTCTTCCAGCACTTTTTTCCAGTATGGATAGGAAAAGTGTACATAGGCTTCCCAAATGATCTTAGTGTATACAAAAATCAATACCTCTTTTACACTTATACTTCATATTCCTCTCTTTATGCAGGCAAATTTTGCAACATTTTCCCTGTTTTCGAATTCTTTTGGCAGCTCAAGATCACTTTTGCTTTTGCTTTTCATGTGCTTGGCAACTCTGTCAGGCATAGTCTTCCTTCTCCTTCACAAGCCTGACGGAGCTCAACCAAGAAAAGACCTCATATTTAAGCACCCTGGTTAAACGTATCTATTTCCAATGTACACAGCTGTGGCTGCCTGACAGGCTATTGCCACTTGATTGTACCCATAACTCAAACAGCGACGACGACACAAACTGAAAGGGCAGGAGCACCATGAACTTATTTGGGGAAGTTATTCAAATGATGTGAGAGAAGATTTCAAGGAAATGGTGCAGATCATCATGTTAGCTCAGCTGAAGAAGCTGGGAATGACTGAATAACAAAAAAAGATAGGTCAAGTACAAAAGGGCGTTGTGGTGAAGGAGGTTAAATTAGGGAAAGCAGACTGATGTTTTTAAGTGCAAAGCGAAAGCAAGGGAAGTATTCAGAGGAGTGGAGAAGAACAATGGTGTTTCTGTCAAAACTACAGATAAGGTCATTTCAACAGCAGTATTTTCAAGGCACTTCATAACAGCTTTACCACGAGAGATACCTGTGCAAAACTAGAGTCCAGGCTCTGTGAGCATCTATTGCCACCTTTCCTGTAAAACATCTCAATGCATAGCTTGCCATTGGTCTCTCCCCACCTTTTTAAAAAATCTGTTAACCTCAATATTGAGGACTTCCGTGTTTAGATATTTTACAGGACACTCCTCTGTGAGAAGGATCATGTGTGATTTATCAGAAACACTGTCCCACTCAACACTGCTGTTTTGATCTCATCGCCCCATACTATTCTGTGTAATTTTTGAAATTCATTTCTTCCCTGCTCAGGGAAGAGCTGGCATGGGATTCTACCAGAATTCCAGAAATTGTGTAAAGCAAAGGGTGTTGAGATTGATTTTTTTATCTTTTTGTAGACACCTACCTGAAGTGCATTATCTAAAAAACCATGTGTTGTGGTTTAACCCCGGTCGGCAACCAAGCACCACACAGCCGCTCGCTCACCCTCTCCCCACCCCCTGCAGTGGGATGGGAGAGAGAAATGGGGGAAAAAAGTAAAACCCGTGGGTTGAGATAAAGGCAGTTTCATAGGACAGCAGAGAAAGGGAAAGTAATAATAATAATAATAATTATAAAAGAATATACAAAACAAGTGATGCACAATGCAATTGCTCACCACCCGCTGACCGATGCCCAGCCAGGCCCCGAGCAGCGATCGCTGCCCCCCGGCCAACTCCCCCCAGTTTCTATACTGAGCGTGATGCCATATGGTATGGAATAGCCCTGTGGCCAGGTTGGGTCAGCTGTCCTGGCTGTGCCCCCTCCCAGCTTCTTGTGCCCCTGGCAGAGCATGGGAAGCTGAAAAGTCCTTGACGAGTGTAAGCACTACTTAACACGCTGATGTTTTAGTTGTTGCTATCAGCATTGTTCTCATACTAAGTCCAAAAACACAGCACTATAGCAGCTACTAGGAAGAACTCTGAATTAAGCTGAAACCAGGACACTGTGTCACCTAACTCTCAAACCCAGTGTTCATCCTTGGGCACTCCATAAATTACCTGATTTTCAAAGGCACTGAAAATGAGCAGTTTTAGGCAGTGCTATACAGATATGTGTTTTAGCAGTCAGCACCTCAGTTCGGATGTACTTATAACCTTTGGGAAACAGAGACTGAACACATACAGATGTGGTGAATCTATTCCCATTTACACTGAACGAATATGCCTTAGTCATTAACTTAGATGGGAGGAACAGCTGAAGCTGTAAAAATCATGTTTGACTGCAAACAAAATTTTGTTCCCTTTAAAATTACAGACTTTAATTAATCTGTTAAAAAGTAATCCAGTCAGCTTTTGAACTCCATTACAGTGACATGCCAGCAAATGTGATGCTAAATAAAGGTCCAGGTCTGAATAGCTATTCATCTGTATAGTTATTTCATCTGTCCTCTTTTCATCCTTTTTCAGCTGCAGCTGTATGCATTCGACCTGAGCATCTTTTAATTAAAGAAAGGAGAAAAGGACAGGGGGAGGAAGGAAGCTGAAGTGAAAAATTTGGCTCTAAACTGAAGCAGGAACACAAAATATGAATTTAATTCCCCAGCGACAGGGACAGAAGAAAAGAGCCATCCCTTCCAGGTGCCAAGTGTCCAAGTTTCCATGCGACGCACCGGTGAACTCATGGCAGGCAGCTCAGAAACTCCTGTGCAAGAGGAAGCAAGAGCAGGCGGAGAGAGCAGAAACACAACCCTCTTTCCACAAACTGAGTCTCAAACACAGCAAAAGCCAAGAAAATTACCTTGAGGAAAAATGTCCTATGAAAACTCCTGCCAACTTCTGAACTCCAGACATCTAGTTTTGAATAACTCAACAGGAGATGGTTGCTCATCCCCAGAGACTTACATAAATAATTAATATACTGGTAAACTGCTGAACACCATCTTCCTACAAAATTCTACAGGAGAATTAAAAAATAAAGTGAATATAGGCCTTCTGTCAAAAAAAAAAAAATTTTTTTAAAAAAAAGGATTTTAGTAGTTTCCTACTAATTACTTCCTACTTCCCACTAAATACAAGCACAGCTCTCTAGATTCATCACTGAATTCTGCTGGGTTTTACAAACCAGACTTTATGGCTCTTGCATACTCAAATGCATTTCATATTTTAAAAGCCCCCAGATGGATACATATAAATGCACAAAGGGAATATGGGAGTGGAACAGGTGGCAGAACTTGATCCATTTATATAATTTTTTGTATTATTTAAATTTCAGAGCCATTGTTTTCCATTTGCCCCATCAACATCCATAATTACATGTCCATAATCAAAGCTCAGTTTATTAATTTAGCTGAAATAAAGCACATGCTGTTCAGATGCAATTATTTCCTATCTACCTCTAAACTCTGGACATAAATACTACAGAACACTCTGTTTTATACCAATGCACCAGTAACCCTACTACACACACAGCAGTTTATGGTGACCCTACACATGTCTACATTTTGCAGTCTGTCCATTAACCAGTTCTTAATCCACCTGGTAGAAAACAAGTTGATACCAGTATGTGTTACAGGCATATTTCTATTCCACACTGCATTATCTGAGAATCTTGAATGCAGCAATGTGAATGTATAACTGAAGTTATACAATTCACTTCCATCATCAAGTTTTAAAACCAGAAAAAAATATGATACAGACTATTGGACATTAAAGTAATAATGTGGATAATAGTCTGTTCTCAGACCATTACACTCAAGAGCTAGATTTCCCTTGGATACAGTAGCACAAATCCAGGTACCGACTGAAAAAGAAAGCGGCTGTGGAGAACGCTGTTTTTATATATTGTGAATGAAACTACCTAATGGCTTAAAACCCCAAACCAATAAAATTAAATAAGGTATGCCATTCTATAATGACTCTGAGTTAGGTATAACTATTCTATAGGCATGTGTGCGTATATATGTATGCCTTCAGAATAGATACATAGGTGTAATATATATACAAATATTATCTATTTATATAAAAATGCTATATTCTTTAAGACCACCAGAACGTACTCCGCAAACATAGAAATCAACATGCAAGGACTGAGAAAAAATTCTAATGGTTTCATTATTATAACTCAATTTATTGATAGACTGTAATTTCAGTCGAGAGTTGTCTAAACTCACCCATTTGATGCTATAGCTCAACCTCAGAGATCCTTATATTCAGTACTAATTAATGATCCATGCCCTTTTGGTGCACCACTAATTAGAAACTGTGGTCAAGCAATTAAAATTGCAATCTCCGGAGCACCCCTCCCCACAAAGAGAGGAGGAAGGGAAGCGGCAATCGAATGAATTAATCCACTGATACACATTGAAATACTTTGCATTTATTTTTTGATCTGCAAGACAGACAATGTAGCTTCCAAAAAAGCACTTCATTTATAGGCACTTCTGCCAAGTCCCAAGTCTCCACAATTCATCCTTTGTTACTGTTCACAGATGACTTTGGTCTTTTTTGGGAGGGAAAGAAGCAGGCTTTTAATGAGAGAAATGCTACAGACCAACTTGGTCAGGTTCTTGGCCAGACGCAGTTCTGAGGAACTAGGACTCTTCTGACACATTCAAACTGTTTCCTAGGAGGGAAGACAAAGACCACGGAAGAGATGCCAGCACTCCCAAGCAAAGCTTTTTCGTTACTATAGGAATGAGGACAGGATGTGTAGGTTCACGGTACGAAAGCAAAAGGAACAACATGCCCGAATCTGCTCGAAGAAGGATGATCAAGGCATTCCCCTTTGCAGGAGAAAAGCACAGAGTCTCCTCTTTATGCATTCATTCTCTCCTAAGTACTCAGAGACAACTGCCAAAGTTAAGTAGAAAACATCACCCAGAAACCACTTGAGGCTGTATTCAAAGGATGCGCTAGCGTTACTGATATTTATACCCAAAAAAGACAGGTTTTCCAAAGTTCCCGTCTTTGTGTGGTCTAGTTTCTGCCAGGGTGAAAGATGGCCCAGAGAAAAGGAGCTAGGTAAGTGCTCCACCATACTTAACATGTTTTAAGACTGTATGTAGGATCAACCTTTGGAGTCACTCAAGCCCACAAATTGAACATGATGAGATCACTTGATTTTATCGGCTAATTCAGTGCAAAGGGTCTGTTTGACTTGTCTGTGCTGAAGCAAGTGTACCAGACCATCTGCAAGGGTATTGTGGGCAGCATGGTATACAAAAACTTTTCTTGCAAAAATGATTATTGGATAGTTTGAGAGGAGCTGCTAATGCAGAACTAAAGAAGGCCCAACCTGCTGGTACGCATTTGCCACCTGGAAAGGAGGAAACAAATTAAGACAAACACTTCTGAGGTTGTAGATAGCATCACTACAAGTCGAAGTTAAGAACTCAGAGCCATCTAAGAGCTGCTGAAGTGATACTGTCCCAAGAAAAAGAAGTGGATGGTAGCAAAATCTAGAAGCAAACTGCAGGTATGCAGCATTCAGAAGGGCAAATCAGCCAAGCAAGTCAATCACTCAGCATGGTTTTGTTGTTTTGCTTGATGAAACATTAAAACACAGAATTTGCAGTCTAGCAGTTTTGGTAAGGCACAAACTAAAATGCCCCAAATGGTTTCAAAGCTAGTTGTAACTGAAAAGAGAAGTCTTGCTGTAAAATTTATAAAATGTGCCCACAGAATGCCAACATAAATGCAGAGTATTTCACACTGTTGTCAATGGAACTGAGATTAACAGAACTGGAGAAAGGTCTACTGCATTAAAATTAATTCAGTATCATGATACCAGAATCTGTCTCCTAGGTTTTATGTTAGAAATCAAATTTCCACTAAACTCAAGCAAACTGCACACCCTACAGTGAAGACACGTGCACAAAAACGAGATGAGAATCTGTCCAGCTGCTGGTGCCATCATCGAAACTAAGACCCAAATACTTGCAGAAAAGAGTTTATGAATCAGATCATCTATGAAGGTGTGTTGCATGACCCTTTCAACACCTTTAATGTGGGCATAAACCAAAAAACAGTCAACAATATTGCTTGTGAGTGTTTCCACTCCATTTCCTACAGAAACATCTGTTACTACATTCAAACAAGCAACATCCATTAGCATCATCTGCTTTCCCCTGTGCTGAAAGGGATTTGAAATAGTAAACCTCCTGATCTGCCAAGAGCATCATCAGATCTCCACCTCTGGGAAATGATACAAATTAGTTAAAATAAACACCTTGTGAGAATACAAATGCCCTTTGGGGATTTGGCCATTTCTCACACTGTAGTGACACTAAGTTGAATTTACCATTTTCTGCTGGTTTTAAATTAATTCAGCTGAATTCACTGTATGTTGCTTCATCCTTTAAAGAGACAGACTTGGATATAAATTGTAAGGTCTTTAAAATCCTTTTTAAAATGCATTCAATGTATGCACTTACTATACTTTTTATTTGGAAGAGATGAATGAGTGTTTTGAAGGAGAAACTTCAGGAGACAAACATGCCTTTAAGATGAAGTCTACCTGAAGGGAAGGCATTAGCAACTGGTGCCAAAAGACTGACAGTAAGCAACCAGGCTTCAAGTGGGCTACAAGCTTTCAGTGAGCTACAAACAGGCTAGGTGAAAAAGATCAACAACTGTATTTTAAAAATATAAAGAATACTTCACTGTGTTCCTTTAAATTAGCAACTGTTTCTATGAGAATGTATAACAATGTTAAGCAGTGCTGTAAGCACCATCACACACTTGCACCCCAAAAAAATGAAGGCAGTTCCTGTTCAAACCACCTTGCAATCAGCAGTTTTGCATCGTTAAGAGGATTTCTTTTGAATGAGGTAAAGAGACTTGTGGTCCAGACAGCAGGCCGAGGGCTCAGCATGTCCAGGCCCCCAGAAAACAGGAGAAAACAGGCTGATCTCAGGAAGCCATGTAAGGGTGCAGTCTGTGAAACCTCATGGTATTGGTAACCCAAATAGGGCACAGTGACTAGCTACACTGTGTTATCCATAGCAGGTCTCAAAAAATGTAACTCGCCACCAAAGATGTCGTAGAAGTCAAGAAAGTGTAGGAGGAAACTCAGTGGTGAGTCTTGGCAGGAGCCACGGGCAGCCTCTGCAGCTGCCTTCTCCTTCCCACCTGCACCAGGGACCTCCCTTTCCCGCTCTGATTTCAGCACTTGTGGAGCTGGAGATTACATTCCCAGGCCATCCCATGCTTCTGTGTAACACCAAAAATTCTTCAGAGAGTTACTTTTCCTCAGTTTCTTTTCCTGAGACTTTGCCTATCATGTGGGCTGATTCAGCCACTCATTCCCCAGGCCTGATGTTCCCCTTCTTCAACTCTGAGTTTCCTTAGTGCAAATGTTTTAGGAAGTGAAGGCTTTAAATATCTTCTTATCTTCTACAGCATACCAATTTTGTCAACTGCAAAACCTAGTAAATATGAATCCATTTTTATTCCTCAATGAAGCCAACGTTTTATACTCCAAATAGAGCAAGCATGAGCAAAACACGCCACCTACTCCCCTCCAGTCTCTATTAGAAAGCCTGAAAACTTCGCTTGCAGTCAGCATTTCCCACCTGCTTCTCCCTGCTGTCACTTGGAGCTGGGCACTGCAAACCATCCCCTTTCAGCTCCTTTGTGAGTTATATTACCAGGTTCTAATAATAAAGTCCATGTTTGAGGCTAACGGCACACATGGTCAAAGAAGCAGGACTAGCTTCAATGCCAAGGTGAGATTTTTGTTTCTGTTCAAAAATAACGGAAACTAAACAAACGCGAACTTGTCACACAGAATCACAATGAAACCTGAGGCTGGATCACTGGCTTGGTTCAGAGGCCTAAATACATGACACTTCCTAGCATTTGAGCTGATGGAGTGATGAAAAGCAGTCACAAGTTGCTTGTAATCTGGTATAGAAAAAATGCAAACTGGCAAATTATTAATAAACTAAAGACAGACTCTTTACAGTTGACATTCCTCAATACTCTCCATTTTCATTTCCATTACTCACACCTACTACACTGAACATGTTACAGTTTCCTTCAAGTGATTTAGTGTATTTTACATTTCAAAGCTCATGTTTCAATAAATTTGTTGTACTCGGTTCTGGGTTTTGATATGCAACTATGATAAATGCGTGAATTCTAGTAGCAAGGTCCCATAAGCTATTCATCTATCTTCCAAAAATGTTACATACTTCCCTCAAAATAAATACAGACATATCTCTCTCTTCATAACATGAAAACCAAATTTTAGCTTATAAGTATTCTGTAATCCCCAGAAGTACAATGTTTGGTTAAAAAGGAGATGCTTTGGCTTGATATAGGAGGAGACACTGGCAGTATCTTGAAGAGCTTCTACTCAAAAGAAACACTACTCAGTGGAGAACAGGGAGCAGCTACATTGCAAAAGTGTCCCTTATCTAATAAACTAAAAACTAAAAAAGACTACTGTCCAAACCTGCAAGCAGTAGCTACAGAACTTCCCACATTTTTATGTAAAATGTGACACAGCTCATTTGCTACATTGTTATGTGACATTACGAACTCTACAATTAGAGCTATGCAAATCTTTCATAATGGAAGTGAAAAACATCTGAAACTGGCAATTTGGGAGCTGAACGTGGAAATTAGCAGTCACATTTTGAGAAAAAGCATTGTGGGACCTGTGAGTCACTCCCTGATAATCAAACTGGAGTTTCTGGTTATCTCCAAAGCAGAATGCTTCATAAGTTAAAATATTAAAAAAGATGGTTTAGTCACATGATATTAGGACTAGGTGGTCATACTCCTTGTAACTCTACTCAAAATACAACAGAAAAATGCGGCTTCACATAAAGCAGGGAAATGGAGGAAAATACATTTCTTCGGTGGCTTTGTAGTACTCAGATTCCTAAGGACCATCCCCTACCCAGTACTGACATATTGTATTTTAAAATCTTTTATCTAAATCTCAGGAATAAATTGATTCAGAATATCTCATGTGCCACTCGTGCTTGTTGTTCCCCCTCCCTGTTAGTATTTATAGATCCCTCTCCAATCACCCACACACTCAGATGGAATTCAAGGTGTCTGGCATTGCCAGCATGCTATAATTTTTCTATTTACATGAGTAATCTCAAGTGTCAGAACAAATATTTCAACCACTAGTGATTATGTGAAAAATACATAAGGGCATTACAGTTTTAGTGCATGCTGTTATTTTAGCAGTCACACAAATCATTAAGTAGTACAGGATAGACTGAAAATGGCATTCACTGAGGGAAATTATTATGCTGTGTATGATTGTACTTGTTTTACAGATGGCTAAACTGACACAAGCAAGTTAAAATGCCTTCCTCAAAGTCATGCAGCAAGTCAGCAATGAGAGTTCTTAGCACTAAACTTAACTTCTACCCCTTTACAACTTTTCATTTTTAAACAACCCAAAAGGATCCCAGTGCCAGTCAAAACTGGATTTGCAATGCCTAGAGTCTTCTCCCTATAGGAAGACCTTGAAGACCTTTCAGGATCCCCAGGATTTATTTTGAAGAGCAGGGCTGCAATCACGTCCAAAATATCAAAGTTCATTGTTTTCATTCTTCACTGGACAAGCCAAAAGCTTTGGAAAACAAACAAACAAACAAACAAAAACCCAACCAAACAAAATCAAACCCACTCACCCCAAAAACAAACTCAGGGTACTCATTCATCTAACAACTTGTCATATCTCAGATGGCTGGGCTATCCATCGAAAGGCATCAGATCACCATAAAAGTACTTATTTTTTGGAATCCTTTAATTTGCAACCTTTCCTACAGGAAAGGCCAATGGCCATATCTGGAAGACTCGAGTGCCAGTGTGCATATATGTATGTAAATACAGACAGATACATAGATACACACTTAAAGACAATGTGAACACTACTGAAGTTCAGCAACTTGGACTGCAAAATCCTATGAGTGCCCGTGTGCCTGCCTATCTCTCTCTCCTTTTCTCATTTAAACTGGGAATAACAGAGTTCTGATCTACACTGCCAGTCCACTAGAATCACTTTTCTCCATCAAACATCACCATCTCTCTGTGCTCCCATGCCAGTTCACAGTTCAAAGGGAGAAGCACAACGGCTTCTCTAAGGAGACTTAAGAAAGTCTGTACAATAGTCTTAAGACTTCTATATACCTAAGAAAAAAAAAAGGAAACAGAAATCTAAGGAGGTCCCTAAATTTATCATTGGGAACTGGGATGAGTTTTGGTCAGTGGTGGACATAATGTAGAAACTATATTTTCAAGTATTTCAGTGTGGCATAACAATAGCTCAAGACCACTGGTTGCCTGGTTCTGAAGTACAAGCACAGTCTCAGACTGTCTCTTCTCCACGTGAAGACATTTGCCAGATGACCCAGCAGGCAAGTGTCAGACCTGGAATGAGGTTTAGCTCCACACGTATCTCCTGGCTGGTCTACAGGCTAGGAGAAAACCACCTGAAGCAGAAAGATTGCTTGCTGAGGCACTGGAAGGGGAGACCCCACATCATACCACCCCATGTATTTCAAGATGAAAAGGAAGCAGGACTATATGTCTAGCAAGGACAATAAAAAGAGATAGACAAAGAAACATTAAGCCACATGTTCATGCCTCAGGGCTTGGTCTTCCATTTGAATGGAGCCTTTTCCTCCTAGGGATTATGGGTTTTGTCTAGGAATAAGCCACCTAAACCGTAACAACAAACTACAACAATTAAAGAATAAGCACACTAGTCATTACCACCGGCTAAAAGGTATTCAGAATGCACTCAGCACTTCGAACACAGGAAATTCTCAGAATTGCAGCACCCAAAGAGACCATGACTGAAACCGAGCTGTGCTGCCACAGGACCATGGCATTATTTGTGGTTCTTTGCAGCTCAAAGTCCACCAAGATGATAGCTCTTCTATTCTCATCTCTGAGCTGTACTTACTGTATCTTAAAAAAATGCCACTGACCCCTGATGGAATATGGCCCTCCTGAAACTCCAGTCCATAATGTTATTTGGGGTGAAAAGATTTTTTTTTTTTTGGCAGGTTTCTTGTTTTTAAATAGCATCATTTAAAACTATTCTGCAGACGGGATCTCAGAAATGAATGAGTAAGCACAGGGAACAAGGAAAGCAGTGAAAATCCTCATAAAAATCCTAAAGATCACAATACAGAAACTGAATTTTTTTTCTATGAAATGGTTTTGTGCTCTGAAAAATACGTTCTTACTCAAATTCATTTCTTTCTCTGCAAACAAACTAGTACCTTGAGTTGACGTTTTGATTTAAAATGCCCTTTTAAGATCAAACTCCTTTTCTAATAAATATTGCATGGAGTGTCCCCCAGCATCCATTTTGTCAGATGGAAAATTCATATCGTTATGATTTCATTAGGTTTCTTGCAGTGGACTGGGCATTTAATCAATGAGAGCAAAGAGCATCTAAATAGGGTTAGGCTTCAAATTCCTTTCAGTGAGAAGTTAAATCCCCATTAGCTTTGAGCCATAAGCCCCCGTGGGTTTAGCATGGAGCTTAAAAGATAACTTGTGAGGGGTCACGGCTCTTTACTGTAGTACAGAAAGCCTATTTCACAGATGGCCCTGCAATAATAATGTAAATATAATCCTGTTTCAGCGGACACTTTATCCTTCCAGAAAACAAGCAATGTTTTCTGTCCCAGAAAAAAGCACATTAATCTTCAATTTAAGGGCAAAGTAATTCCCTGCTTCAGTCAGGCCCTATTACAGAGAATTACCGAGACTCGCCTGGTACCACACACGCTACAGCCAGCGTGGTCCCCCCACCCCTCCATAGGACCAGACAGACAGAGGTTGCTCTCAGCAGCTGCTGAATAGCAAGTGCAGTTGACTCGGCACATCAAAACACATTTCCTCACTATGCCAAATGCCAGTTTTGACCGTTCCAGGTTAGGTCAAAGCCAGGTTAAAATAGTACAACCTATTGTTTTTCAGAGTCTGCAAACTGCCTGCCAAGTACTTTTTGGTCAACTAGTACAGGAGGCTGATAACAGAGGTTGGAAAAGAAACTGGCAATTCCCAGCTGAGCTTCAAAGGGCTGTAATGAAATGCAACTCCCTTTCAAATCATCACAGAGAAAACCGTTTGTTTAATTGGTGAGAAGAATGTTAATTTGTTTGTATCTCAAATGTAGTTGCCATTTGTACTATTGGAGCACTTACCAGGATTAGCGAAGAACTGGCGCATGACAGCCTCAGATGCTGTGCAAACACGAAACAAAAAGCTGGTCCCCTCCCAAGAAGCTTAGAAATCAAGTACAAGTTAAGAGACAATAGTGACATGACAAGGAAATAAGCAAGCAGAAGAGGCTACGGTAAAAATCATGCATGTATCTCGTAGTGTTGTTACAGTTGTATTGTATTCCTCTGTAATGGAGAGAGCGGTAGCAGGTGCTGTTTGTAAAAAACACTGGAAAAACAGGAGAAAGAAAAGGAAATATGAGTAGGGTGATACAGTTGCTAGGATGCATTTGTAATTAATGGCAAGAATTTGCCCTGTGTTGTTACCACTGCTGCTTCCCATGCAGGGACTCCATCAAGACTTAAACTTTCAGCACCATCTCAGGCATAACAGGTTTTTGCACTGGAATCATTGTTTAAATTCTGCTGATAGATAGATAGATACATACATAGATAGATACAGCTATAGCTGTAGATGTAGATATAGAGATATATATATACAGATATAAAACAGTTTGTCTGAAGCACCTGGGAGCACCTAGCCAGATGAGGATGCCCACCAGAGCCAGTATGAACAGAGGGACTGGTCTTGGGACACATGTAATGCAAAAAGGCCAGCTCTTGCTGGCTTGGCCTCACATATGCAGGCCAGTTTCCACAAAAGGGGAAAAATCCTTTCTATATGTCTGTCCTGTAAGTCCTGAGACTAATTGTGTCCTAAAAGTAAACAAGCTTGCAAAGCAAAGGCAGACTGAAAGCAAAGGATGGCGTATGTGCACGCTTGCCGTTAGCATAACTGGTTTTCTTTATGCTCCAGTGTGGGAGCACCTTTGAAAAGAGGAGCTGGAAGCACAACTTTCCCATCCAGATCATCTATATTTTTACAGAGGCTTGGGGATACACAACAGGGATAACTATCTGCTTGAGGCTTGTTTGCTGTATTTAGTTCAAGGGCAGGTCTCTCTTGCTACTTGCAGAGAGCACAATCAGATGATATCGGTTTTTTGGTTTTTTTTTCTTTTTAACAGCAGCACAGATGGGCACAGCAAAAAAAAAAAAAAATCAGGAACAATTTCTGCCTCAAAGAGCTTCTGATCTCAGGATCACTTACAACTTCTGCCAAAGTCACTGGGTTCATCTTCAATGGGAATTAGCTCAGGTCCAATGGTCAAAGCTGAAGATGTGAATAGGCTATAAAGAGGGAAAGAATGGGAAGCAAGAGGAAAACTAACCCCGGCAGGTAGATGCATGAGTAGCTGTTGCACCCCAGTTCACCAAGAGATATCCCAAATGGAACTACTGGAAAAAAATTTTGACTTATGCCGTACAGGTCCATGCCTCAGCGCAGATCATAAACACCCACCTGTCTGCGTCCCCACCATCAGGGTGACTCTTCTCTCATCTTGCACAGCAAAGGCCATCAGAGTATTATTGATGTATCTCTGAAGAGATCACTCACACAAGTAAGCTGACCTTTGGGCTTATTGCCATAGTAGGTTTGTGCTCCAGTTTTTAAAGGACAACTTTGAAACTCTAGATTTCAGCAAATGTCAGAAGCCGATAAGCAATTCAATATTTATACCGTGGTCATCCGCAATCCTTTAAAGACCACTTCTGCAGTTGCTCCCCTTGCAGAGCCCATAAGAGGCTGAAGTAAAGTTGGTGGCAGATTGAAAGCCTAAACCAAAACTTTTCAGGAACCCCAAGACCAATCTGCCTCATTGGTTACTGCATTTAAGAAAAGAAGATGGGGAGCTGGGACAAGATTTTAAGCTAGCTGATGGCAGAGGTATGCCTGTGCTATTTACACCTCTTCTACCACAGGAAGTGTCAGAAATTTATTCCCTGGGTGGGTAAATAACGGCCTACTAGTTACCAGAAAGTAGGAGCTGAGAATATTGGAGTGCTATATACACTCTTTGTTTAACCAAGGGTTATTCTGTAACTCTTTTATTAGATGCATGATAGATTAGAGTGTATGAGCCTATTAACTGCAAAGACAGACCAGTTCAGAAGTATGTGCCAGTAAATAGAGTGCTTCTAGGTCACTTCAGCTTCCTCAAGACTGTTTTTCACACCATTTATATTGCACCGCCTTGTCTCAGCCTACCAAAGGGCCTAATCTTGTCTCCTTCAGAGGCAAGACTAGAAGACTCATGGAATTCTTCCAGATTGACAGCACAATCCCTGCACTTCAGTTTAGCTTACAACCACTAGACTCGGCTCACACTCTGCAGCTTATCAGACTTGTGTTTAGCAAGCAGTGACATTAAAGATCAATGACCAGAAAGCCCTCTTCAACAAAAGTGTCACAGAGATAATTTAGTAGCAACAGAGCAACTATATATACACAAGCCAATATAGTAATACATAGATCTTTGCAAATATATACACATATACATGCATCTCCTCAACATATGCCATGTCCTAGGATGCTGTTACACAGGCAGAGATTTCTGACTTCCCATTCTTCCAGAATGTTACCTGGTCACAGTGGCCCTACCCCCTCAACCCCGGGACCAAATCTGGATTTGTTCCTCTGCCAGGAACTGATCAGCAGCAGTCTCCCCTTCATGCCAGCATCTGCCCCAGCCCCTTCCCTGCCTCCCTCCCATGGGCACACCCTGCACATCCCTCTCTCACTCATCCCAGTGAGTGCCAATCTCTCCCCTCCCTGCCCAGAACACCTCAGTTCCCTTTTACCTTTTCTCTCCCACAGCAGCAGCCTCTAAATTCTGCTGCAAAGAAGGGGAAGGAGGGAAAAGATGAGGCACAGAGATAACCACTGCTCCCCCTTTGCTCCACACGAAAGCAGGCACACAGGGAGCAGAAGCTGATGCCGGGCCCCAGCACCTCTCCCACCCAGGCAGCACCCTGTGCTGGGGCAGGTGCTGTAAGAAGCTCCCAGGCGACGTTTTGCATCTTGCAGAACTGTCCCCATGGGAAAGCACAGCAGCAAGGGCAGAAGCATCCCATGAGCTACGTGTTGAACTACGGTGAATGACGCCAACACGTTCATGCCAGGAATTTTATCTAACATTACACAGAAATATTGCCTCCCTGACAAAACCTTTTTTACAGCATTCAGAGCATTCGCTACACGTCAGTGTTTTCAGATCATTTCACAGCAGCTCAGTACCCACCACAGTCAGATCAAGTTGCACCAGCATGTCTGCGCTGCTCCATGACCCCTCCGTGCAAATGGAAGCCTGTGATAAAACGGCAATGAAGTGCCCATGCCCATGGCCCACCCCCCCCGCCTCTGTCATGCACAGGGAGCTAAAAGAAAAAAGGCAAACATATATGTAATTAGAATTTAATTTTTAGAAAGGGATTGTGGATTTAATGGAAAACAATTAAATGAAGGACACAGTATCCTGAAAAAAAAAAACAAAAACAACCCACAACAAAAAAACCCAAACACAGAACAAACAGAATGGTTATTGGGGCTGTTACTGAGATGTTACCTAACAGGATGAACAAACTCATTACAGCCTGGCTGCCTGCTTGATATTCTCTAATTTCTTATAGTCTACAGTACACTTCCAGAGAGTTAGCTGCAATGGTGAATTCCAGCTATATTCCATACAGGCAGTAATTAAATGGTTATAAAAATGTGAGGCTGGAATGCTGACAAGCTCTATGAGCGGCATTATCAGCAGCGACGGTCGGGGAGTCAATCTGCCGCAATTCTCCAATGGTTTAAATAATGTTTGCCAGGATCCCCCAGTCAACGCTTTCTCCCCCCGTCTCTTTGCATCACGCCGCAGTAATCGCACAGATGCCTGCTGTGCTCAGAAGATGGAAAGCTCGAGAGGTTCTTCAGGAGAAGAAAAAAAAACGACAACAGAAAACCTCATGCAATTAAGCCACGTTTCACCTTCCAGCAAGACTAACCCAACGGGCCGCCAACGGCTCCTCTCCCAGCCACTGGCACTTCTAATGGTCTTGCTATTTCCTTCTTACAATCAGAAATAATCTTTTTTAAATATACACCAGGAGCACGTGGCTGACACCTGCCTGTTAAGCTCAAGAATGAGTAGGTACATTTACCCCGAAATTTCTGACCAGAATCTTCTGGGTAGACGAGATCCTCCTGAACGACAGGGCTGAGGGGAAAATGGGCTGTAATGCTGCCTTGGCTCTACAGTTCTGACTAAAAGCCATTTCCCAAATCTCCTAAAATGTTCCTGTAGCACCAGGGCCTCTTCTCCCAGGGGAGACGTGAGGAAGGAAAGCCCAAGCACAGAGGGACTGGGTGGCCCCGCTCTGCCATCCCTGTCTCCCCTCACCCCTGTGCTGTAATTACAGCTGCCTGAAGTCAAGCATCTGAACCCGCACTGTGACAAAAAACAGGCTCCTTTGGCATGGGCTACCACATTTAGAAGCGTCATTGTTTTTCTTTAAGCTCAGTACTTGCTCCTCAAGCGGGAGGAGACGGAGTTTGCACACACGCACGCCCCGCTTCCCGGGTCCGCGCAGGCCTTCCTGCTCACTGCCCTGGGCACGCACCGAGAAAAGCCCCAACTACTGACACGACAGCAACATGTTAACGCTGCGTGTTCCAGTCATCTATCACGTATAGAAATATCAGTTCAAAAATAGAGACACAAACATTGATTTTTTTTCCTATTTATTCTCCTACACAATGCACTATTTAACTCTATAGAGTCCTTCAGCAGCCTCAAACAAGCATTTGATTTAAATGTTCTCTTCCTGCTGTCCTCTGCTTACGATGCCCTGACTATATCCCTTTTTAAGGACACCCCTTTGTGCCTTTGCTCTGCTTCTAACACAAAACCTACAGGGCTTTCCCCGCTGGTAACCGCTAAGGGGAGGAAGAGCAGAGATTAGCTCTATTTTACTGTCTAATTTGTTTCCTATGATCAACCAATTAGGTAGGTCAGGGCTGAGTAATTCCATAAAACTAAGTCTGTGTAATTGCTTGCTCATCGTCTTCCATTATTATCCTCACCTTTCATTCCTATTTTATTTCCATCAACAGTTACACACACTTGTCACACCTTGTCTTTAAATGCTGATCTCTTAAAGCAAAGCACTGTCTCCTCTGGCTTCCTTCTGCATTGCCCAGCATTGCAAGGATATGATCCTGATGTTTGCTAGGATGAGAAAAAGTCTGTCCTGCTTTTGGGTTGCAAGTACTACAGCCGTCCAAGCAACCCTGCTGGAAGCTGGAGAGGCAGGAGGAAGGAAAACACACCTCAAGCCTTGGACAATATATTATACCTCCTTGGAAACAGCCATCAGGAGGCCTGATTTAACCACAGTGCACTGCACAGCAAACACAGCAGAGCCTCCAAACATGCTCCTCAAACCTTGCTTTTCCCTCTAGAGTAAAAGCAGTACAGTCAGCTTGTTGCAAGGCAATGCGATACAGTATGATCTGGCCTCTAATGCAGTTGATATCGAGACTATCGCTGTTATTCCTGGCCAGTTTCTTTCATGCTCTTGAGCATTTCCGTGGGATACTATGTGTATCCCAGATAGCTGAATAAAAATAAATGAGAACAAGCAGAAGCTTGAATAGTATGACATTAAATTTCCATTTCTGCATCATAAAGTCCACTGCCACATTCACAAAATTCAGACTATTAATTTTAGGCTACCCAGTCTTCCTACGACAAATACCAAGAGCATAAAGTTAGCTCCTGGTGAAGGGGTCCAATTCCCACCACAGTGAATGAAACCCGCTAAAACAGAACAAAATCTGGCCTGAATCTAATGAAAGTAAATTTGGAGGGAGGAGCAGGGCAGGTGAGGGATGGAAGAAGACTTTTGTGATTTTTTTATGTTCTCAGTTGTGACCCAGTGAGGAAAAAACAAATGTCTGAATTCAAATTCTTCACAATATTATCGACAAAGCCTGTTTCTCTTAGAAAATCCCAATAATCACATAAAGGCTCCAAATATTTTGCAGTAGATAAAGTTTAGCTCATTTCTTCTTGGTGTGTTAGAGAAAAATTACATTACCAAATTCTGCCAGCATATTCCCATATGTGTATTTCTACTCATCATCAAAATAAATAAATCAATATATCCATAATATTTAAAGGCCTTAGACATAGTTTATAAACCTGGAATGTCAGCCCTAGAAAAAATGCTTTTTAGCTTTTACCCTAAGAATAACCAGATCAAAAAATTGAAAAGTCTACAGAAAAATAATACATTCTTGTAAATGCACTCCATTTTAGGAATAAGCTATTTCAAACTGTACCTTCTCCTTAAAGATGAGAAAGTACAGAAGCACAGCCTCTACAATACAGTGTGTGCCTCCAGCACACACGGCTGCAAAGCAAACATTAAATGAAGAAAGCTACAGAACTGTGGCACACCATGAGATGGTGCGGACAGGACTTCAATTCCTGTCTTGAAAGGCAAGACCTCTATCTCCAGCTGAAAAAGTTACTGTCCATTTATGAGGTTAGAAATGAAGTGTGTGCTGTACTGGGAATACTGATATATGCAACAGTTTATTTCCAGGTTTCCAGAATTTCTAAGTTTAGAAAATTCCTGGAGACCTTCCCTTCCCACCCAAGTCAGCATACTCCGTGGTTCGTTCCCCCCACCTATCAGGCATCTCTGTTATCTACACAAAGTGAAGAAGAAAACTGCTGCCATGCTAAGGGAAGTATTTTAATTCTTCTCACTCTCCATATAAACTACTACACACAGCTCAAAGAATTATATATGCATTATTGAAACTACTTTGTCAAGGAAACTTAATCTGATACTCAAAACAGCATTGACTCTCTTCTTACAATGCAGAGAGAGGTGTAGGTTTTTAGGGATGGTTTCGGATTCATTCCTAAATTGCATTTGCATTCTCCATGCGAACACTCAGATTAAACAAAACTGTTATGTAACTTTAAAAAATATTTTAAAATACTTCAAAATAATTTTAAAATAATAAACACCCCAGGTACAAAACAGACAGTCTTGTAACTTGTTTATACTAAAAATAAAGATGCATAAACCTATATGGTCATCGAGAGTATGATTCTCAGTAAAGGAGAAGTCACGGCATGCAGTGCAAAGTCGAGTCACAGCATAATGCAAAGGCTTGTTTTAAGCTCAGCTTCAACATCTTTCAACCCTTGCCCCCTCAGACAGAGCTGCTACTTCACTGATTACATCCACATAAATCCTGTGGGATGGTGGGAATCACGGCATGGAAATCAAATCCAGTCTACTTCAACCAGCTAGTAAGAACAAACCTGCATATCGTGTGCAAACAAGCACTAGCTTCCGCTCAGTTATATGGCTTCTATCTGATTTTTTAAGAGTTAAAAATAAGACAGTTTGATGTGCCATTTGTGACAGAGACAGCAAAAGAGATATTGGAGACAAATCTTACGAACACCAATGCTACTGAAACACTGCATTACCCGAGGCAACTCAGGCCTTGCTCTAAAATTGTTCCTGAAATTGAATCCTGCCTTGGGTACTCAGGATGCTAGGAAGTCTGAGGTGTACAACACAAAATCCAGAGACTTACTGCAAAAAGATACTGCCATCAGTGTAAACGTCAAACTTTAAAAAGTCCAGAGATGCAAGGTGCTGCTGGTAAAGATTTCCAAGCCTGAGGAAAGACAGAGTGGAGAAGCTGTGGTATTTTTAATGACATACTCTCTTGGGAGAACACTTGCCAGTGGGAAGATTGAATAAGAACCCTAAAACCACCTGCTCTTGCAAGAAATCATGAGTTTTGTCTCACACGCAGAAAGTAGGCGAGATGCTAGAGCAGTGGTGACAGAGAAGCTGGAAACCTTCACATCCTGGCAGAGCACAGCAGGCTGTTCCCTCATCGGCCATGGAGCAGCCATACATGTGGCTATGCTGTGTGACACTGAACTTGTCAAGGTCCTCTTCCCTTTCATTTCTGGTACTGTACTGTCCATAACCAGCAGGGCCACCCCCGGAGCAGAGAAGACAGAAAACACTGCAACTCTCATGGCAAGCAAAAGCTATTGTTGCATGGCCAGGAAGGTCTATGGAAAGAAATTTGCGTTCATTTTAGCTGGTATCGCATGAAAGGAGGGTTTGTGCAGTCACGCTGTATCAGCCCCTCCTAATAACAGCATTCACTGATCAATTTTGATCAAAGATGACAGAGACTGGCAGATACACATTCAAACACAGCAGGGTAGAAAGACTTTATCAGTGGCTTGCTAAAGGAAATAACCAGAGGCTAACTCTCCTTAGACACCAGAAGATCTACAGAAGGGAAATGGTATGAAATATTTTCTTCCCTGTGCAGATTCTCTGGTAAAGAGATATTCAAGCTCAGCAAAACTTTTCCTGTGTTAGGACATTACAGATGTCACTCTTGCCCCTGAACTCTGATGTTTACAAGGCATGAGTTCCCACCACAGTCTTATAGTATTTCTGGTTGATTAATTAGATTAAGAAGTCAACCAGAAAACAGGATTCACTGGAAACCAGGCTCCATTAATTCTAGGGCTGTCAGACTTCATTTTTCTGGCAAGTAACCAGGAAGTCCAACTACAAGAACAGCAAAAAAACCAGAAGATTGGATTCCTCAAAGAATGAACAGAGAGAGCCCAAGCCCCAAATAACAGTTTGTCTGAGCAGGAACCTGTCCCCCTTGCAGTGGAAAGAGCCTGACTTATGTAAGACATGTGGCTGTCTTCAGTATGTGTCATGTCCTTGCCAGAAGTACCCATAAACAAAGAGTCATCCCGACTTAGCAATGCTCCAGACTGGGCCAGATGGAGCTCTTGATGGAAGCTGAGTAGATAACAGAGACCTGAAGAGCCGTAAAACCCCTTCTGTCTAGAAGTGCCCTTCAGTTTAGAGGCACAGCAATAGCTGGGCATCACAAGCATCCAGGGCAGCAGCTGGCCCTAACATGCTATAGGATTCAAGTCACCAACATCATCAATCCCCATGCTTAACCAAGCATGGTGACATTGGTCTTTTAAGATGAAAAATACAAGGAACTCTTCTTGTAGAGCAGAAACGCTGCAGAGCGCTGGCTAAGCTCCCAAGACTTCAGGAGATGATTTAATTGTCTCTGCTGCTTTGGCACAGTTAGCTTTTGGTAGACACATGCTGCTGCTATTCCCTCAGTGATCAAGTTGGCAAAATCAAATGACTAAAAATGAGAAGTCTGGGCGGAGAAGGAGGCCTTTAATGTGATCTAACACAACTTAAAATCTAAAATGAAGAGAACAGCCAACAATGTGGCATAAAGGGAGGCATCCACCGAGTTTAAATTGCTACCTTAGAAACTGGCAATCTCTATAGTTCACAGACATAAATAGACCTCTCAAGAGGGCAATTCATGCAGCGGTTATTGTAAAGTGGGAAGAAATCAGCTTTTGGAGCTGCCAGGTTTTCTCTTTTTGTGTTAACAACAAGGAAGAGTCAGTACCTCGTCTCAGCTAGCTGTCAAGCACTTAGCTGAAGTTCAGAGGGATGAACTACACCCAGAAGACCAAGAGACTCCACTTGAGCAACTTGTATTTGATTTTGCATCAAATCCAGTATCTTAAATCCAAGGTCATATCATCCAATTATAATTTGTAAATGCTGAAGTGGTGCTGCAAAGACTTGGGAGACAGGAAAATAAGAGTAAATTAAATGCTCTGGAGTTTCCATAAGGTTTTTTGATTACATTACCATACCCAAATCACATGCATATACATTATTCTTTTGACTGCAAACCATAATCAGAAATGGCAAGGCAGTTCATTATGTTTCACGAGTCCCAACTAATGGATCTTAAAAAAAAGGTAGCTCGAACCCATCCATCCCTCCCCAAAGCTATTCCAAACCAAAGGTATGGATTACCCTGTTTCCAACACGGAGGTTGGATAGGCAGAGACAGGACAGAGACATTCAGGAATTCTTCTGGGCAGGTTTATTTTGATGACATCTTGCACAGGCAATGAGGGATGGATGATAAAAAAAAAAAAAAGACTTAATCTCACTTTTCTCAGCTGGTGTGAAATTCAATTAATTCTTTTAAAGTAACTATCTGTCTGAGGCAAAACTAAATAGAAAGATAAATTCAAAAGATCAAGACCATAAAAGAATAAACTATGTATTCTCTTTTTTCATACAGTTACACAATGATATATATATCATGAAACAATATACTACACCACTCAATAGGCATCTAGATGGTCCAGGAACCACCACGTCACATACATCCCCTGCAGCATTGCCTTTTTTTCCTTGGATATCTCTCATGCAAGCCAGAGAGTTTTCAAATGTCCTGCTTTTTGTCTTCAAAAATTAAAGATTGTAAGTGAGGCACCAGCAATGTACTATTAACACCTGATAATCCGAGAGCTGAACAGGCAGAATACAACTGCTAGGCATGTCTCACTGGGCCATAGGTGGATGTCGAGTTTTCAGTGTCTGACTGCCTTCACTTCACTGCTCTGCTCAGTGACGCTGCCCAACAAAATTACCAGGAATTAAAACTAAAGGCTGAGCCATCAAAACACAGTGTAGTCAAACACAGTTCTGCAAATTTAACTAAGTTAGCTTCTCTTATTATTGCCACCAATATTTATTGCAAAGAGCTTTACTGTTGAAACCAAAGAACTCATGCATTTGCACTGAACAGTGAGATTCTCTTCAGGGAAGAATTAAACTCAGGATCTAATACTACCAGAAAAGAAAAGGAAAAAAAAAAAAGTTTACAGGAATTAGATAATATGTTGTCTGTGTTTTAATTGACATTTTCTTCTCTTTAAAAGAACAGAGATTTTACTTACACAACTAAAACCTGAACTGTACTCCAAACCCTCCTCCATCACTGTATCAGCTACCACCTTATACCGTTTCTTATAGTAAAATGACAATAGTCTTAACTGGACAGGAGAAACCGAATGGCCTTATTCCCTATTCAAAAGTACTTCAGCTATTATAAATTAACTTCATCTACTGCAAGCACTAGTCTGGAACACAATTATTTCAGAATTTACCCTGAATTGATATTCAGTCTTAATGACTTGTACCCTCAAAGCAGAGTCAACTCGCTTACCCTCTGAAAAACTCAAGTGACCACATGGAACCTTGTGGAACAGTCACATTAGACAACAGGCACCTATGTTGAAGGTTTTCATCACATTCATTCCCGAGGCTCACGTTGCTCCATGTTTTCCAGACCGATACACACAATTTCAAAGTACAAGTTAAATGTCAAAGCTATGTGTTGAGGTCTTTCAGGACTTCTTTTCTGCAGGTATGACACATTTATATGGATTGTCAGCTAATAGTTATTTTAGGGTTCTTAATTTCCAAATGCAGTGTACGTAGAAAGGGAGGGCACAAAACGTAACTTTCCAAATGTCAGAGCTACAGATGGGTGTTCAACAAATGAAAAAATCAAAGTTGTGAGAAAAATACACAGAAAATTTACCTCGAAGTAGGTAAGACATAAACCAAACCAAAAGAAGATCCAAGATTTTCCAACTCCATATCCCAAAACATACAGATGTCTAAGCTGACCAGAGCATGAAGGAACATATTTTAGTTTACATAGAAAACCTTTTTTATTTCTCAGCAATAAAAACAGGGCACTGACCTCTGGATGGGTGGTAAAAATAATTGTCAGAAACAGAGATCCAAGGTATTTATTTAGTAGCTGCAGGGGAGAGACTCAGGGGCCGAAAGTTGTTCCAACAATGAAGCAAATCTGCTCTGCACCCAGACAGCCCCTCTATTGAGACAGTCTCTTGGTTACAATAGAAACAAGATCACAGTTAATCTCCAGCAGAGCTACATGCCTTGGCTAAATCAAAACGTATACCCCTTCCCAGTGCTCTCTCCAAAACCTGACAACAGCAGAGCTGACCAAGCGTTAGTTATGAGGACACAGTAGGGCTGGTGAGGTTGAACCAAAATTACTTCATCCTCTCCATTTTGGTTAGCCTTTGTGCTTGCAGATGCAGTGTCATTTTATAGGGACACATTTATTTTTGCAGCTGTTAGGAGCTGGTTATGGACAGCCTGTGCTCTGCTCCCTGGTTCCCTTCCACCCTCTTCCAACTCCACAGTTGCATACTCAGCCACTCAGAGAATGCAACTAATTAGTGTGGTCATTTGAGCTGTCATTGATTATCAATTTGTCATTTGACGACTGATCTGTTATCAGACGACTGAATTTTACCCAATCATCAGTTTAAGGGATTTAAGAGAGAAGGAAAGGCCAAATTCAGTCACAGAGTTAATGAAGATGACTTTATCACCTTGTCCAGGCGGAAGAAAGAATACTACTAAACAGTAGAGGCAAATCTATAACTTCAGTATGTCTGCTTTTGACTCCTTCATTAAACATTTCAGAGTAAGAAAGTCACCCTGCATCTATAGGAAGGCAATAACGTGAAACTGGTTTACACAGAGAAGAAAAAGAAACACTAATCCCAGAGAAGGTCACAAAATAGCCATATATGTTTCTAATACGAAGAACCTTGCTCAGCCAGAGCTGAAAGGGGAACTCAGCTGAGCTGCCATGAACAAACGAGTCTGCAGGGAAATGCTGCCGTTTCATGCAGGAATTCTTGGGCATGCATTTGTAAGCTACTGCTTTACAAGATTAAAAACTTTGAATATCCTCTTGATACAGGCTTTGCTGGTACATACAATGGGCAGGCTCCTGCCACACATGGGTTTGCTTACCAAAATCAGAGACATAAAGAATGGTCTGGACATACAGAATCTAATTACAGAAATGCTTCCAATCCCAAGAAAAGACTGAGTAAAACCAGCAAATACAAGTTCCTCTAGGAAGATAATTAGTCTTTTTCCCTGGCTTTGCACTATTTGCAGTAATATCCTGTGGTTACCAACAAATAACCAAAAAGTTTGCCTTCTACTAATTTCTGCCTTCTTCATGTTTCAGGAATACTTTTTTGAAAGCATTTTCTCTGACTGGTAGCAAGATGCTCAATTTTTTTTATAAAAGTAACAATAAATGAATCCAAAGAATCTAATTTACCTGCCTTATCCTGGACTCATTTTGCCAGGCTTCAGAAGATTTTAATTAATCACTGAACAAAAATTTACAATGCTGTAGGTTGGAAGGGACCTCTGGAGGTCACCTGGTCCAGCCCCTGCTCAGACTAGGGACAACTTCAAAGTCAAGAACTGGCTGCTCAGCACCTTGCCCAGGCAAGTTTTGAATTCCTCCGGGGACGGCGATTACACAGACTCTCCGGGCAACTTGTCCCAGTGTTTGACCTTACATTCTGAAGATTTTCTGTCTTATATTGAATTGGAATTTCCCTTGTTTCAACTTGCAAAATTAAAAAATATCAACCACGGGCAATTTGAATGCTTAAGAACTGCAAGTGTTGGCAAATTCCAACTCTTTAGCACAGAGATGGAAAAGTAGAACTGGAGAAAAAAAAAGGACTTGGGTGAAGTCTACCTCAACTGGCTACTAAGGTAAGTAGAGGAGACACACACACATGGTCATTCCCACTTTTCCCACAGCCGATCTGGGTATTTCAGCCAAGGGCACGGAGAGCTTTTGAGCATGGCTCCAACCTGGAGCCTGGTCAGTGCCATGAGGAACGTCTGCTTTGTTTGCACTTGTATCAAATCTACCACTAATCCACTCTTTAGGAAATTTTTAAGTTTCACACGCTGTGGATTTTGAAGATTAAAGGCTCAAAACATGTTGCCTGGATACCATTGGTTAGATAAGATTTCTGAAGAGAAGATTATGCAAAGAATTACCAGACACAATGAAATAGCTCAGGAAATGCTTTTGCATTGCTTGAGCCATTAAATTTGTCCCCGATGTTTCTCTTTTCATCTGCAGAACTATTTCTTTTCAAAAAAAGCCAAATTTAAAAGGAAAGCAAATAAAGTCTGGTCAACAGCAGGACAGACAGAAAAAAAAATGTTTGAGTTAGTCTGAACATTTTCAAAACTTTTCTTGAATTATGCAGGCTGCAAGCCAAGTGTTTCCTGGATATCAGAAGGTATCAGGTCTCAGCTTGCTGGTAATTTCTAATGTAATTAAAACCCAAGTAAAACATGCTAGCGTATTTTTATCTCAAGACAATGTCAGTTGACAATTCCTTTTCTTCAAAAGATTAGAAGATTTCGTCTTCATTGCAATAAGGACAAAAATAAGCAAGACAATGCTAAAAGCTATTTCCCAAAGCAGGAAGAATGTCAGATATATAAACTGCACATAACAGTTTATATAAGCCAGCTATAGAAAGTTTGTTCCTTTCCTCATTTCCATCAGGAAGGTCTAGTACAAGTCTTGTACCATATATTCAGGTTCTATGTGATAGGATGTTTTTTTGCTTTCAGTTGTCTCTGTTAGAGAGCAGTCAGACCAGACAATCATTTTTAGAATAAACTTAAATAGATCAGTCAGTTCAGTCACACTATTTGTTTACTGAAGCAAAAATGACAACTACATTCACCTATGAAACAAAAAATCAAAACCCCAAAGCCTTCTACCCAGTACTTACTCAATTCAGCCTGATCAGGTTATTCTGACAGCTCAGTGGTGGCCACAGCCTCCTTTCTATAACAGCATAAGGATGTTTCCTCTTTCACAGGAAAGTCATTTGCTGCTTCGTGCAAGTCCTGCCATTTGTTTAATCGGGGGATTCCAACAATACCAGCGCAACAGTACCAAGCTGTCTTTGGCCTGCAAAGGTATCATTGCCTAAGTCTAGATTTCTTATTCCAGTTAAGATGTATCTGTAAACAATTGTGATTTTAAATGCTGACAAGTCAACAAGGTCACTCTTAAGATGAAACTGAAGTACAGAAGGATGTGCAGAACAAACAGATGTACTGAAGACCTTCCTTCAAACTTTTGCAGCCAAGACATGAAAGTCTTCCAGAAAACTTCTCAGGTTTTTGATATACAAGGCAAATATGAACAGCAAAACGCATTCTTTAGGATGAAAAACATGAAAAATGTTGGCTTTTGGCGGCCTCTTGGATCGTTCTTCATGACATTAAGCTTCATTACAGGTATCTTGATGAATCTTCACCTCAAGGCAGATGGACAAAGTGGATTACAAGGAGGCCAACTGAATAATTTGAGGTCACAAAACAAGACTGTTAGAGAACAGGAACCATCAATCTGGGACTTGCTCTTCTAATCCTTATGAAAAATTTACCTCAGGATATTAGATTATTGAGGTGCCCAAGGTATAAAAAGTTTATGGTAGATCTAGAGCAACCATTAGGTGGTAATATGACAACAGTGTTAAAGTCTATCAGCATTAAATTACCAGAACATGCAGTGAATCTATTCAGATAAGGTTCTTCTCTCTGAACCTACATCTCATTATCATGAACAGAAAAGCAGGAAAGAGGGAGAAACGAGCATTCCCAAATAATACAGGCAAAATACAACCTCTGTACAACACACGACTCCTGGATTTCTTTGTCCGTCAATCACATTAACAACTGCATTTTGTCATCCACTAAGACCTACAAATTTGCAGGGCACAGCTGTGATTTTGAAAATCTATGGCCACCACAGACACTTTGACTTTGTGATCACTGTTCATCAGGCCCATCTGGCCTCGTACTACTGACAAAATTATGCCTGTAATGTAGCCTGGAGGAACTGGGCCATTTCAACAGATAGCTTGATACTCTCTTACTATTACCAGCCCACAGGAAAGCCCTTAGGACTATGTATATATATATACGAAATATTGATAGAAGACCCCAAAATCCAACACAGTTTAGTTTGCAGCCACGGTGTGAGCAGAATCACCTGCTATTTGAGAAAGGAAGACTGTGCATAAGAAATCAATAAAACATTAAATACACAGCAGGTGATCAAATGAATAAAGCAATAATATTTTTATTATAATATATTGTTATTATTGTTATCATTGGCAGGTGGTACTAAAGTAGTCTATCTGCCTCTAAACTTGTGTCTCTCAGTTGGAAACACAACATGCAGTTCTTGTGCCGCAAGGCTGAATTAAACTACATTTTAAATTCTATACCAAGGTAAAAAACTTCTAAACTTTATGAGCAAAAGAAAAGAATACTTATATCTTATTAATTTTCATACTTTCCGTTCTGTCTCAAAAAAGAAAGGCTGAAAAGCCTATGATCTGTCAGCCAATCCAGATCTAAGTGGTTCATGTCCAAGTTACCCAGCACCTGTAGTAGGATTGATCTCTGCTTTTTATGTGACACCACTGATCAGTGCAGCAGAAAGAGCTTGGCCACTCACCTTTTGGGAGGGCAGAACATAATGTTACCAGGGATCCCACCTTTTCGTATATGAAAGGCCCTGGCAGGAAAACCTGGCAAGCCTGAAATTTCTATTAATTTTTTTTTAAACACTTGAAAGACTTTAAGTGCTAGAGGGTGTACTTTCAAAACCCTTACATAACCTGTTACGCTCCAACAACAGGGCTTTTCTGTGCTCTGAATAATCCAGCAAACAGTCTAAGAGCAGGTGCAGGCAGCAGACAGGCTGCAAACAGGACTGGAAGAGGAACCACACATCTGGGCGACTCCTGGGTTCAAAAAGACAGGAAAAAAAGCTGCACGTCTGCAACTGGCAGGAAAAAAGGCATAAGAATCAAATCCCCAGTGTGGTTCTGTCCA
>VZTL01076076.1:0-31630 GCA_013400535.1 Scopus umbretta
AGTGTACTTTCTCATGGAAAACACTTTTATGAATTCATTCTGTATGAAACAATTAACAGTCTTGAGTCATCTGTATTCTTACAGGTACTATGATGATGTAAATCATCCCATTCAAACATTTTTTCTCAGGTCCTCCTGTTAATGTTGCTCTTGCAATTGAAGTAGCCAGCATTGACCATATCTCAGAAGTGAACATGGTACGTTATCGGTTAAACCTACCAAGTTGTGAACGTATGTACTGCAATGACAGAAAGTGTAGAAAACTAACTAAATAGCGAGACAGTTGATCTCCAACATGTGTGGAGAAATTACCACAAGAAGATACTGCAAAGAACAAACATTGTATTTTAAGATACAGGCAGAGTCTCTTGTGGCAGACATGGGCAATTACAAGAATCTAGCCTTGTATAAATACGTCACTGAGATTTCCTACTACAGTTAGCAAGGTTGGATCTGTACAGCACTTACTAAGAGAAAGCCTAATTTTAAGCATTAACTCCAACATCTGTTGAAATTCCTTTTCACCACAGATGCTTCCAAAAAGAAACTACAGGAATGATTGGTTGTGAGATGCTCCTCATTTTTGTGTAAAGACCTTTCAATAAAGCAGTGGAGTATAACAACTTACGAATCACATAAACAAGCATAGGCATGAATTAACTGCATTTCTGAAACGCAGTAGATTTATTTTTAAAATGAAAACTTTGACCTTCCGTCCATCCTTTCCCTTCATTACAGATGTACAACTTCACCTGATTTTTTAGTTTTGCTTTTAAAAAACTTCACAAACAAAAGTTGTACTTGGGGAGATAAACCAACGGATTTTCTTCATTAAGACATATGCAACTCTTGCAACATGTTATATGTAACACTGACATTGAATAACTTCTTGTTATCTTGGGTTTATCCATGTTAGAAGCATAAGACAGGAATTAAAATGTTTGGGCAGCTCTAAGGTTGGAGTATAAAAACACTTATTTGCACAGGGAACAGTTAATACCCTTCTAGGCTAATACAATGATTTTTGACCAAGTCCCAAGACATTATCATTGTGTTTGTTTAGCATAACTTTTTAATTGGGATTTCTCTTCTCATAGGAGTATACAATGACGGTATTTTTACACCAGAGCTGGCGAGATGACCGTCTGTCTTACAACCACACCAATGAAACTTTGGGCTTAGACAGCCGGTTTGTGGACAAGCTCTGGTTGCCAGATACTTTCATAGTAAATGCCAAGTCTGCCTGGTTCCATGATGTGACTGTGGAAAACAAACTTATCAGGCTCCAGCCAGATGGAGTCATTTTGTACAGCATCAGGTGAGTGAGGAGAAAGAGTGCAAGTGCACTCTATTGTGTATTTTTGAACAGACTATGAAGTAATCACTCAGTTTTCCTAGGATGATTTCCTAAAATAATTATTAATTTAAAATAGAAGAAAGTACTGGTGACTCCTATCAGAGATCCCTTTGTTTTACAGGGATTGCACTGCCAGGAAGGTATCTTTGGCAACACTAACACATTTTCCACTGCATAATCACTGATCACTTTCAGAATGTCCTTAATAGGAGAAAAGCATCTCATAACTATTTGGTCACAGAGCAAAGAGGTGCTGAATACAGAGCAAAGATTCTGTTCTCTACTCTCTCACTATTTTCTAAGGGAACTATGAGCCTGATTTAGGCTCAACTACCCCATCTTTCAAACAGAGAAAGTAGTATTTCCTCACTGCGGCAGAGTGTTCTTGCTAGAACTCAGTAACTATATGTAAGGTTAATTGTGTAATGTTCTAAAAATTAATGAGTGGGCACCTTTGAAATTGTAAGTCCAAAGTCACCCTTAAGGTATTGGTAGTGATCTTGGGGACAGCGAGAGGGAGTAGATTTGACATGAGAAGTCCATTTTATCATCAGAAGTAGCTGAAGCGTCTCCTGACATTACACAAGTCGTATGACCTGTCTTCAATTTCCTCCCACTTTTGCGTTTCCCACAGACTTTGTAAAGACAATAGTGATAAGGATTTTGAAAGTAGTTTCCTGCATTAGTATTAATGTTTTAAAGTTTTTCATTTAGTCTTTGAGTTCTGAGGAAAAGGCTCTATCTGAATGCAACTAACTGGTGTTCACGTTGCTTGGAACAGGATTACCTCAACGGTGGCCTGTGACATGGACCTTTCCAAGTATCCAATGGATGAGCAAGAATGCATGTTGGATTTGGAGAGCTGTAAGGGCTGAGTACAGTGTTTCATATAATCTGTATTTTGTTTAAAGCCTGCGTATATGGTACTTAGCTTGCTAGAGTTTGCTGGAATGATTCTGCTTTAGTCAATGACGTAAAGGGTGCCTTAGGATTTAGAAATAAAGGGTACAAGCATGAATCCCTTCATTCTCTGTGTTGGGCGTTAGACTATGGACTTTTCAATACCAGTTCAGCTGTGATCCAATTCAAAACTACAGGATTTAATTTAGTGAAGATGAAAACCTACAGTCCTGCTGACTAATGTCTGGAACTTTGTGCTTCATGTAAAACTGTGTGCAATTGTGACAGTCACTAGCATTACTGAGGTTTACATCAAATCCAGTGAGGTATAAGTAAAGAAGCCCACAGTCAAAATTTGATGTGCTATTTTTTCTTTATGTGAAAACAGGAAAAACAAAGAATTCCCTGCTTTTAATGAATGCCATTGTGACCAACCCTTACATAGCTGTTTAGCTTGCCTAGGCATTCCTGTATCTGCTACACAGAAATCAATCAGAGTACTCCATGGATTGGCTTAAAGTCATTTGTACTCACAAAGGAGGGTGAAGAATGAATTTACATTTTGTCCAACCTGTACTTCATCTATGATCAGCATGTAATTCCCATGAGCATTAATACTTCAGAATGAAATTCACCACTGACTCAAGCAGGGGCCACCCAAGCAATGGCAATCAACCCGGCCTTTTGTGGCTTTTATATCAAGAGTCTACAGGTCCTGAGGGGTCCAGAGGTTTCTGAATAGCAGTCTCTGAGCAGATTCACTGGACTATTGATGCAAGTTTCTCCTTTTCTTTTTTAGCACTGACTTTGTTTTCTAGGCAATTAACCACAATACCATTTTATCCTGTCAAAAATAGCAATCTACAGTTTTACTTATGTAATCACCAAATGCAGAGGCAGCAGACAGTGAACCAGCAATCAATTCTTTCTCCCAGCAAGTTCTGCAAGGAGCTTTGGTGGTGGTTGAATTTTTTAATTGAATTTGAGAGTTTTGATTTCAGTGAAACAAACATGTAGAAATAAAGCCCCTTTAAACAAATGAATGGTTTGGTAGCAAGTTCTCCATTAACAGCAAGGCTAGCAAAGATCGATTTCCTATGAATTTGCATATTACGTAAATCCCCTTATACATATCCCCCCTTTCTCTCATGTCCCTGGTGCCCTGCACCTCTCCCTAGCAGTTATCTTCCAGGTGCCACCCATGCCAAACTGCAGTCATTAACAGGCTGATATACATGATGATTGTCAAGCTAGCAGGTGCATCTCAGAATGGACATGGCTCTGAGTTATACTGCTGTTCTCTAATTGGATGCACAAATTTGATTTTCTGTTCTCTACACACCATTTCTTACAAAACCTTCAAGAATCTAGCATCTTTGAAACCTTTACCTTTCTGTCATTTTGATTTGAAAATATTGAGGAAGTTCAAAAGTTGTTAGGAGGAGAACGGACAGAAAAACACTGCACAGGCAGTTTGCATAGGCATTGTTTTCTGATGAAACTACTTTAAGCCTGGGGGAGGCCCTAACAATTGTTTCCAAGAGCGGGCATTCATACGAACAACTTGGCTGCATCCTTTCAGGCAGTGTCCATTTGTAAAAGCACTGTAGGGCTTGCAAGGGGAGATGAAGAGCCAACTGGACACATAGTTTTTGAGGGCACTGGGGGAATCCCTGACAAAGGAGATCTGTTTCCCTGACACTGCCTGAGTGGTACAGAGTACAGAGTACCTATCTCATAAAATCAATGTGTGAGCTTGGAGATAGACTTACAGTACAGAATTACACTCTGATCTGTCTTCAGTAGGATAGGCATAGATAGATTAGATTTAGTAGGTTTTTTTTTTTAACAAATAGAAATTTCTGTGACTCTGAGATCCAAGCACAGTGCAGGCATAAGTAGGCTAGTTTGAGTGCTACAGTAACAGTTACTCTACTTTAAATGAGTATGCAAATGTGCTTTCTGAGAGGGAATGTGAATATTTCTCATGACACTGAAGTGCGTTGTTCCATCCCACATATTGCTAGTCAGTGTGAATCAACTTGGATTATTCTTCCTGCGGGAAAGCTACCCCAATGTGACACTGGTGACCCTGCGGTTGCCAGGACAGTGAATTATCCAGACTGAATCACAGCATGTTTGCAATGGGACCGATGAAAACCAGCGTAGCAGAGGACTTAGAGGACTTTCATGCTGAGTCCTCTGAGTTCTTAATTTCTTCCTCAAACTTTGTGTTTATTCAGCTTTCTTTTGGCAGATGGCTACTCTTCAGAGGACATCGTCTACCACTGGTCAGAAAACCAGGAGGAGATCCATGGGCTGGATAAGCTGCAGCTTGCTCAATTCACAATTACCAATTACCAGTTCACTACAGAAATGATGAACTTCAAATCTGGTAACGGGATCTGTCTTCAATTCAGGGACAGTATCTGACTTTTCCTGCATAGGGAAACCTCCTATATCTGTAACAGAAAATCCTTCTTCTTAAGTAACTAATTTAAGAATCTGTCAGGTTTCTGATAAGAGTTTTCTTTAGCTTACACTTGCAAAAATGTCAACCTTTGCTGAGCCTTCAGGCAGCTGCTGTAGCATATTATGTCCTTTACCTCTGTATGTTTGACAAAATACTGCATGGAGTAGCCAGACAGCATTAATAAAAAACACTTGAGGTATAGCTCACATTTTCTTGACCTAATTTGCAACTTCAGATAAAGAAAAATTTCCATTAGCCCTGGTGTTATGAGGCTTATGACGTACAGTCAGATCATTCTAATTCTATCCAGTAGAAGTCAGTGGTGTGTATGCGTATCACTGGGTTTATTGCAATGTTTGTAAAAGATTGGAGTCATTTCTTTCCTGCTGATTTTTCATCCTCTTTCATGTATTCAGATTCTCATTTATGCTGCACATCTCCTCTAAGCTCTTTTCTGAGTTTGAAATTAACTTGGCCTTTTAAAAAATCTAAATTTAGTATCTGGAGGACTTTCTACAGCAGATGATAAGACAGTACACATTTTGAAGCAATACTGTTATTCGAAAAGACTCATGATTTTATTTTCAGATCTGGCATTGATATGACCTGAGATAAATCATTTGACCTATTCTTAGCTAACAGTGCTGATGAGAACTGCAGTACCTCATGCAGGGTTTATGAAGACTAATCGAAAAACATTCAACAAAGCTTTTTGCGATCCTTATCCAAAAGATGTTTAAGAATGTAGATCTGTGTCATTATAGGAAATGTTATTCTGAATATCAGTTTAACTGTACTTCACCCAGTCAGAATCTTTCTTTGTCGGCTCTTTTTTCCAGCAGGTCAGTTTCCCAGGCTCAGTCTCCACTTCCACCTTCGGCGAAATCGAGGAGTTTACATAATTCAGTCTTACGTTCCTTCTATCTTACTAGTGGCCATGTCATGGGTATCCTTCTGGATCAGTCAGTCAGCTGTGCCTGCCAGAGTGTCATTAGGTAAAACATAGTTTGGGGAACAGGGAAGGGCATGCTGAAGTTGTAATTACGCTCTCTAATAATTCTCATTTCCCATGAAAGTGCATTTATGAATACTATGTTTACATTTGCAGAAGAGAAGGTCCTTTAAAAGATTTCCTTCAATGTTTTAACTTCCATCATGCTATCACAGCAGCTGCCTCGGTAAAGAACAGAAAATAACCATCTAAAGATGGTTAAAAGCAGTAGTGAATGTGAGGCAGATGTATGAAATAATTGATTTGAAGGAACTGGGACAGTGACAAAAAAATGTTCCTAGAGCTTGTGGATCTGTTTGCCTGAGTAAGGGTTGCAAGTCCAGATGCAAAAGTTTCAGAGGGTTAAGCCTTCCACTTTTGTTTGTCCTGATGTAGAACAAAACCAAGGGTAACACATCCAAAGCTGCCTTAGTCATGCAAATGTCCAGTGTTTTACTAGCTCCCCTATTCTGAAAATCCAAAGCTACACCATTAAGGGGCTTCTACTGTGAAAATATTCCTCAGCTTCAGATTAGTGAATACACTTATTATAGTGTATACTATGAAACCTAAAGTAAATTTTCTCACACTATACTGCAGGTATAACTACTGTTCTAACTATGACTACACTGATGGTCAGTGCCCGATCTTCACTTCCACGAGCATCTGCCATCAAGGCCCTTGACGTTTACTTCTGGATTTGCTATGTGTTTGTCTTCGCTGCATTGGTAGAATACGCATTTGCACATTTCAATGCTGACTACATGAAAAAGCAAAAGAACAAGATAAAGGCGAGAAGGCAGAGTGGAGAGGTCAGTAAGTGTAATACCATGAATAACTTTGCAAAAGCAATCACCCTGCATTATGACGTTTTTCTACTATGGAAGCAAATTCCGCAAAAATAATTCCTGGTTAATTCTTTTGTCATGTTAGTATAAGAAGCAACCAAATGCAACTGCTAATTGCAACGTGGTTAGTGCTAAAGACAACATATTCTTACATGGTCTGTTGCTGTATTTAAGATAGGAAATAGACAATAAGAGAGGGAGGCGAAGTATGTCTTGACCAGATTTGTACGTCTTCCACTTTGAGAATATATTTAGACCCTTTGATATTTGTCCAGTCCTCAGTGTAAGTTATGGAAACCTTGAATTGCTCCTGGAGGGTCATGGCAAAGTCATTATGACAGCATTACATGAGATGGGAAAGAACAGCCTTTTCTCAGAAGGCGTTCTTTAGTAGCTGCTTCTGCTAAGACTCTTTTAGTTCTGCTACAGCATAATAAAATGCCGTCAGCAAAACAAAAAACAGGCCTGTAGTCTTGAATGCTGTCCCCTGGAGATTACATTTTTTTACACCTAAACAGCATAAGGTAAATACAGATATAATTAGCATGGACATAAGTTATGCAGATACGAAGCCCAGTGAAACTGAACAAAGGAGTCTGTAGGTGAAATTTCTTCCAGGAACTCCAGATGGCTTTGCTGCTTTCTTCATTTGCATACATGCATGTTAGTGATGAAGCAGAGTGAATTAATTGATTAAGGAACTTTTTTTTTTGTTTTTTGACAATTCACAATTTGTAGTCCAGGCCTACATATTTTTGAGCTCTCTGGCACCTTGGGTATTATTTATGATTATTATTACTTCATTTTATTAAGCTGTAGCAGATACAACTGATGCATATTCATTTTCTGTCCCACCTCCATGTTCTCTCAGCTTTGATGAGAGCCTGAGAACTGGCTGTTGGCTTTGGCCACAGAGCGGGATAACTGTCTCCTTAAAGTCAGTCAGTTATTTTCAGTCAGGAGGGCCTAAGCATGCTGTCTCAGTGGTGCCTCAGTAATTCAGAGCATATAAAATTATAACCAGAATTTAGATGTGGTAGCACAGTCTTTTGGTGGTCCTTCCACCAAAGCAAGTGATAAATACCATTCAGCACTTACGGATCTCATAGGTATTTCACCATGTCAGTATCATAGCTAGGTTGGACGAAGTACGCTACTTTTGCCCTATAAATTGCTATTATATGTCCTCTTCTTTCTTTTGCAGGTAAACGTGAAGAATGCCATTGTTCTGTTTTCCCTTTCCATAGCTGGTGTGAACCAGGAACTGGCCATTTCCAATAGGCAGCACCGAATTCCCAGAAGCCTGCCTGGATCGTATGGCACAATAGAAATAGAAACTGGAGAGACAAAACAGCAGCAAATAATGAAACTGGATAAAAAGAGTGGTCTGAAGTCCCTCTTTAAGCCCATTGATGCTGATACCATTGACATATATGCCAGAGCCGTGTTCCCAGCAGCCTTTGCAGCAGTCAATGTTATATACTGGGTTGCATACACAATGTAAAAAAAAAAAAACAAAGAAAGTTCATGTGAAGAACTACAAATTGAACAATACCTACAGACTAAAAAGCCCTTGCTGAAACTGTATTGATCATCTCTTCTCAAAATATTTTCCAATGAGCTTGAAACATTTCTAAAGTCAAGAAAGTCCCATGATCTAGTCCTACTAAAAGCAGCAATTTATTACTGATCTGATTTGGTACAGTAATAACTGTACTCTTGCCAGACAATCCCAGCTCCTTATTTTCTGTATCACCGTGAGACAACTTTTCATTTGTACATATTTGCAGCAAAAGCTTAAACCTTAAATTACCATGGTTTTCCTCCACTTTAAGGATAGATCGGTAATGAAGATTTGGCTTTTCACACTCAGATTATTTCCCTTTTTGTAATGGAAGAGCTAATTCCTCACTTCCACACATGAGTGACTTTCTGCATCTGGCCTTCTGTGGGATGGTCTAAGTTTAACAGTAGTGGTAAAGTTGGAGTTTTTAATCATAAAAATCTAATGAACAAAGTAAAGGGGAATAGAAGGGAGTGGAGGCTTTTTCTTAAATTATTATTTGTCTTGGATAAAGTATTGAAAAGAGTTCAATGCTCTTAGTCACAGCATGAAATAAAATATACTACATAAAATTCTACTGAATTGTTAATAATGACTGTATTATATTTCAGATCTAAGCTAATGAAAGTTTAACCACTTAAACACAGTAATGTTTATTAGTTTAATAGGCCCAAAAATAGATATAAGTGATTTAGAAACAGAGAGAAAGCTCAGGCTTTCTATGTCGGATTGAGAAAAATTTTAAAGGTGCTTGATAACGAAGGAACGCGGACTCCATTTTCAGGAAGGACTCTAGAATTCATTCTGTTAATTTTCAGTGAGAGTCTACTATGTGTGTGTCTGAAAATAACCTTTCTGCATCTGTCCTTAAATAGCTGAGCGAAGTAAAAAAATGTCATAAACATCTTTAAGTTACTCGGTTGCTTTGGATATTTTAGCCATTTTTATTTAGAGGCTGACCTAATATGTTAGGCCTCTTCACTTCCATTATTTCACAATAAAATTTGTGGGTACTCATACACACTCCTTAAGTCAGGACTAGGTCCTCTCTCCCAGCTCATGCAAAATAACACTTTGTTCTGTAAATAATTCCAGTGAACTCAGCAAATGAATGCAGTATTCACAACAAATGCAAGTTTCATAATTAATCTCTAAAAAACTCCACAGCAAATATATTGGGATATGGATTGAAACAACTGAAATACTGTTAGTTTAGGAAACCAGTGTAAGACACTTCAAAAGGGAAATTTTTTTTAGGATTTTGTTGCCTTGAAAGTGAGAGGTTGTTTCAAATATAGACACTGACCCAAAAGAAAATATTAAATGAGAGAGAGAGAAAAGGAAGGAAGCAAAGCAACTGGCTGAAAGCTGTGATGGGAGGGAGCACGGGGAGGTGCGACATTATACAAGCCAAAAGATGTAGATAAGAGTTGTGCTGGGCTTTGAAGATGGGGATCTTGAATGTAGTGGCTGATGATTAATAGTTGCAATTGCAACAAGGATGAAACAAGCATTTAATCACAGTGGAGTGTGCGCACGTTCCTCCTGCCTTACTTATCTCTGACATAGGGTTTGATTTCATGTGACCGGCACTGAAAGATAGAGCATTTTAGCATGCATTTATAACTTGGAATAAGGTTTGTTCAATATCAGTGAAGTAAGAGAATGCTCTGAAGAAAAAATAACAATCCTGAACTGAGCTATAATAGAAAATATGCTCCCATCATAAGTCAGGCTTAGGTTTACCTCAATCTATAGTTTCTGTTATAATGGAAAAACTGTTTGCCAACAGTGTGCTGGAAAGTGCAAACTGACCTCAAGCTGTAATTGTTCCACAAAGTTCTCACCAGTCTAGCCCTGGACCGAGACACTCAGATTCTGCTCCAAGATCTTGCCACTGACATGTTGGGCAATTTTAGTTAAGTCATTTCACTGCATCGTCTGCAAAACTGATATAATGATACTCTTTTCTTTCCTGTATCTTTGAGTTTTACAGAAGAAAAACCCTTCAAGAGAGACAGAAACTCTTATCCTCCAACTAGGTAAGTGTGTCCAACTAGTACTTATGTGGTGCTGTTTACCATAGTTTCTGAGACTCTCACATGCTGAATTAAAGCCAAGTATCACTCAATTTTCACCTTATCCAGAAAGCTAATGAAATTCTGCATCTCCTTCAATACATGCAGATAATCAGGCTTCCCTTTTTCCTTCTGCTTCTCCTATTTCTATTTTATTTTTCTTGGTCTTTGTTAATGGTGTTGATGAAATGCTACATTACAGTAATAGACTTTTTTTTTTTTTTCCCCCCAAAGTGTGTTTTTGGTCATAATCACTTTCTCCCAAAGGACCTTCAACCCCTCCTGCTCTCTTCTGAATTATTCTTACTGTTTTATACAATGATTAAGTGCAGGGTGGAATAAAAACAGCAGAAGCATGACTTTACAATGGCTTTTTCTTACTAAGTTGTTGCTTTTTCCATGATCCTGTGTCTACCTCTCCTTTTAGCTTAACACTGAGCTTTTTCAATTTATACCTGATCTAATTCTCATCTGGCCTCAGAAGCATGGGAAGTTTAAGTGTAAATCTTGGACGATGCACTTTCATAGGCAAGGCAAGATTGTAGTCAAGTCTGAAATATTCTGCTCAGCACTTTGAACAGTACTACACCCTTTAGAAAGGCCATAGTAGATTATTCTTCTCTGTTACACTTGCATAAATCAGAAATAATCTTTGTTTTCAAGTCAGTAGATTAACTACTGCTGTGAAAGCAGAGTCTAACCTTTTTGTATCCTCCTGGTTTCTCTAGCTATTAGTTTATTATATTGCCTGTCAGGGTCAGTATCTACTGCTAAGAGTGAAACTATTAACTAAATCCAGCTGAAGAAATACTCAACAGCAAGTTCCTGTGGAGTGTAAATCATAAGAAAATAATCCATGATTTTGGAATTAAAGTTATTAAAAAGCAGAGAAAAAAGCATTGCCCTAGTCCCTCTATTGTGCAGCGGCTGGTTATTTAGAGTAATCAGCAAGAAGATGGCTGCAGATATTATAAAGGCAGCGTCTAATCTAATTACTTCAGCAGTAATAGTTTGTAATTGTGCTCCTGACATAACTCCTTACACTGAAGCCAACTGAGTAATCACATGGGGTTATTGGCCAAAATCAGTTGCTTCTCCATCTGGGAGACAGTCCTAGGCTGCATGCCCTGCTGGCTTCTTCAAAAGATTTATTCAGTGAATTTTTCTGTAGCTTGACTGCAGACCTTCAAGGTGCACAGCTCAGTTGTGATTGATCAAAGTAAAAGGTGGCAGCGATCTCTTCCTGAAAAAAAACCACCAAAGCCAGAATGCTAGACTATCACAATGTTGCAGACAGAAGCATAAATAAAGGGGGGGGGGGATAATCTCAAAACATTGCAGGCAGTCAGAAATGTGCATGTGCACTGTGAGCAAACATATGGCAGTTGTGTCCATTCCAGGATTGAGGTGACTCAGAAGAGAGAACAGGTGTTTCAGCTACTGTTACTGCACTTGCATGAGTAGCACAAGACAAAACACCTCCATCATGAAGAGTGGGATTTTCTTAAATCTGTTTCCAGAGCCAGAAATAGAAAAGTCAGATGCCATTCAAACTGTTTTAAGGAGAAACTTCAGTACAGGAGTATGGTGTAACGATTGGAGTTTTGCATAAATTTGAATCTTCTGTACTTTTGGATGTGCTTTACTTTCTTTTTCCATTTAAAATTATACTTAAAAATCAGACATTAATACTTTAGGTGTATTAATGTCTAAAGACAATACCCTATTCAACTCTAATTTCACGATGCCCTTAATAAACAGAAATAAACTAACTTTGATCTTAACTGAATCCTGGCTTTGGAAGGCATTTTTTCTGTGCTGTACCTGAAAGCATTTGTATTCCTTTCAGCAGTTTAGAATACTGCTCTATGGGCTGGCGTGTCTGTGATAGAGAGTGGGATATGTGTTAATGTAATCATTCTAAATGTGAAATGTTAATAAAATGTAGATATACAGACATTGGAACTTCTATAAATGGACAAAATAGACATTCCAGCTATTGAACTGGAAGATGAAATGGATTAGAAGGAAAAGCAACATACACTCAGAGACTTCATCCCATAATGAAATCCTGCCTATTCAGTGCCCAAGGGCTTCTAAAACTCGACTTTGGCCTTGACAACAGAAGAGAAAGTACCATTCTGTATTCATGAGCGCTTTCTGTGGGGCACTTATGCAGACTCCTGTATTTACATTAAAAAATAGCTGTTGCTGCCTCAAGAGGTTGAAAAGAATCAGAAAGCACAAGGTGAAGAAGAGCAAATCCTGCATGATGTGTTTGAAAGTGACACCGGCAGTGACAGCACTATTAAGAGGTTAATATACAAATGTCTGTCCTGTTTCTGGGTAAAAATGAAAGCATTTATCCAAGTTAAAGTAAAAGCTCTCACATCAGTTCTTAACTGGTTTGCTAATCCAATAGATAATGTAGCGAAACCAATTTAACTCAATGAGGCTTCTACTGTTGGTACAACAAAACACTTAAAACGATTGCTCTGATTTTAAATACTCGGAGTCATTAACCTAAGAAAGCACTTCACATTAGGAGGAAAACAGCACCCCTGCACGTTTGTCTGTGAAGCAGAATAGATAAGAAAAAGCTTATTGAAAGTTACTGAGAATATTTTCATTAAAAAAACCAAACTGAAGCAACTCCCTCATGCCCTCTTTATTATAGCAGCTTAAAACCCTTGCAACGGTTGAAAGCTTGTTTGAAGTTATGATAATACTGCGTGCAATATATGTTGCAAACATATATAGCTAATTCTTCTTGATGAAAACTGAATAAAAATTTGGCAACGAACATGTCTATTTGGATGGATTTGATGGCTGAAATGAAAGACACTGTCTCTTTCTGCCTTTATAGCTTATAAAAGTGTCTTAAATGAAATGAATTTGAGGATCTAAGACCATCGCTACATAATGCATTAGGGATCTGTTCTCTCCTTATACCAGCTTTATGTCACGGCTATTCCTTTTACTAAGTCCTGCACAGAAAAACAAATCTGAGAAGACAGTCAAGCCCAAGCTGTCAGAAAGTACAGCACCAACAGAACTAATCAGATGTTATTGGGAGTTCACCGTTCTGCAAAAAGATTGGTCCAAAAAAAGAAATCCAAGTCGTGCTCATTTCTGAGGTATCTGAAACCTCTGGATTCACTCCAGATGACTCTAGATTTAGGACCAGCCAATGCACAGGAGTAATTCCACTGAATGAAAGATCCCTCTAGCCAGTGTCCAATCTCCACCTTTTGGTACAGAGTCCGTCACGGAGTTGCTGAGTACATGCATCTCTTACGGAGATCAGTAATGCTCAGCACTTACAAGCATTGTTCTTTGTGTTCTCAAGTGGCGCAAAGACAGACAATATCAGAAACCAAAGAAAAGTGCTTTTATACTTGTAGGCCTCATCTACACAAAAAAGTTGTTCTGATTTAACCAAATCAGTTTCACAAGCTCCTTTTGCCAGTACTGTCATTTCAGCTCACACAGAAGAGACCCCCCAAACTAATGGTAGAACTTCCTTGTGTAGACAAAGCCTATGAAATTTCCATGAAGGGAGTTACCAAAAATATTTTAACTTATCTTTTCAGAACTGGTTAAATGCTTAATTGGAATGCTTTAAGATAGTAAGGAGAAAGGTGCTCAGAAAGGTAAAGAATATTTGAAATCAGTAACAAATATTTTTCAGGCTTTGAAACAAAGTTGTTCAATGATAATTAGCCTTGCAACTAGTCTGGATTTCACCTGACAGGAAGAGGATTTCTGATAGTGTCCTACAGATGCATTAAGGGACAGGGGATGTAAACAAATATTTGTATTCTAAAAATGACTGTGCATTCTTTACTTCCTGACTGCTTTTAAACAGTTTTTCTATTCCTGTAGTAACCATAAAACATTAACCAATAGAGAACAGTTATCTTCCGGTTAAGATAAGAAGATTCGTCATGCAGTTTGTGCTCCTTTGGAACTTTCATAAACAAAATATTGCCTTCTATGCCTCCTTTGCATTAGGATGCAGTATTCTATTGAATAGAAAGTTAGGGCGGGTTGGTGTTGGTTGGTTTGTTGTGGGGTTTTTTTTGTTTGGTTGGTTTTGGGGTTTTGTTGTTGTTGTTTAGTAATAAATAATAAAAAGTAATAAATAATTGGCCAGCTTTAAGGGGTAGGTATGTGGAACAGGCATATCTGGAAGTAGCAAAATAACATATAGGCCATTGAGCTATTCCAGTATTACAATTACTACAGTCTTAAGATTAAATAAAGATTGAGTGATGAAATATAGAGTAATCTGTAAAACATCTGGTGTAATAGTCCGTCCAGACTGTTCTTCCTATACTGCTACATTTCTTTCAGAGTCAGACAAACACAAAAGGTCTGTTTCTGTACATCTTAAACTTACCTCATTTTTAGATATATTTAAAATTATCCTACCCTCACCTTTCCAGGTTGTGTATGCAACTTTTTTTATATACAAGCTCATATGGGTATATATAAAAGACAGGAGGATTCTCGATATTGTTTATAAACTACAGTGCATGTAGGATTTTAAAATTGAACCTGTACTTTATAAAGAAGAAATATTTATTATGTCAGCTAAGATTATTTTCAGATTGCCTACAATGGTGTTTCTGTGCATGCTTATTGAAGGATCCATCAGGTACTTCTTGGATTTGGAGTATTTTGAACAAAGAATATCTGTCTTTCAATCAAACTGAATGCTAGCTGGACCAATAAGGAGAATTTAGGACAGCACAATTAAGTCTGGTCCAGGGAAAGGAATAAAAAGAGGGTTCTTGAGGAACCAAGGTGAAAGCTTGATCCTCAGGGTTACGTTTTTTTGTTTAAAATTTTCCACCATTTTCTTCCATTCTCTGAAATGACAATTGCATGTTTTCAGTGGTAGAAGCATCCACTTTCTTTCCTCCATAGTTTATTTCATTGTTATCTTTCAGAAGGGTGATTGTTGCTTTCTAAAGAATTAAGATGAGGTTATGCAGCAAGAAGAATGATTTACAGTGTATTGTGTGCTGGTGAACACATATAAAAGGAAAGCAGGCAAAACTTGTGTTTCTACAGAGACAGGTTGTTTAAATATCCTAAAAAAAAATAAATACAGAAGCATAGATGTTTGGTTTTATTTGCTTTCAAACATATGTAGCTTGGGCTACCCATAGAATTCTCCTGGCTAACATAGTGTCAACCAAAGTGAGTTCGCTTCTGGGTGCTTCTATCTTATATAAGAGACGAGGTGTTGACTTAAAATAGTCTTGAAACATTATTCATTTTGTCTATTTTAACATGGCTAGAAAAACACTAATATTCAACCCAGCAAGAAAATCTGCAGAGAATTACCATGGTGATTTCTGATGCTATGTAGGGTATATGCTTTACTCCAGTTTATGTTCAAGTATATTAATGCTTTGACTTGACTTGATCATTTTGATCCAAGCTTAGTGGCATTTAGCCCAAATTCATTCCCACTGGATTCAACAATTTCACTGCCATTGATTTCAGTAGAAACAATAGCTTGGCTCTTGCTTAGCAAAAAAAAAAAAAGAATAAGTAGGCTGAAGAGCAGCCTGCATGTCTGTACATTTTGCTGGTTTGATCTGCTAAAGATGACACAGAACTGGCTACTCACGTTTCACATGCACTTGAAGATAGTAGCCATTTCTCTCCATTTATCTGCTGTTTAGTTCATAGTCTCAAATCATCATTCAATCCCTTCTAAATCTTTAAAACCTTGCAAAGTTGATAGGCCCTAATATAGCTGAACATCTTAAGTCACTAATTCAAGTCATAACAGGATACCCGTCCTCTTCTACTGAGGTAAAACTAGTACCGATTTCACTACCAAGTGAAAAACATTCTTTCTAATAGCTATAAATTGGCAAAGCTTTCTTTTATGCAGCCAAAACACCCAGCACCATCTTTAAATCTCTCTCCCATTGTTTGTAGCCTGAACTCACAGACTCACTTTTTTGGATCTGTATCTGTCTTTACAATACCAACTTGTAAAAGTGGCAGTACATAGTATGAATGGGTAAGCATTAGGATACTCCTTTTTTTTCTTTCTTTCTGCAGCAGCTGTTGCTGGCAGGACAGCAATAGGTTAATATAAAGCACAAGCACTCAAACAGATCTGTACATCAAAATGTGTAAAAAGCTGCTGAGATTATTTGCAATGGGAGGTTGGAGCTATTTGGAAAACTTAAAATGCTTTTCCGTTAGACAAATGCATCTATCAGTAGATCAGAAAGAGGCAAATGCAGAGTGGAAACGATAGGCACAAGAGTTAAAATGTAATAAAATTCAGTACACTCAATCAGTTTCAGATTCAGTAGATACCTTCCAAACCCATGCATTACTTACAGATTTTAAGCAGGATGAGCAGAGACGACTGGATAAAATTTGTTTCCGTCTCTTGGTTATGCTGAAGTCCAGCTTGAAGAGAAAATGGTTCCCTCGGACCTAAAAACAAACAGAAAAAAATTGTACATTGTTAGTTTTTTTCTCCTGGTTTTGTAGATATTTGTGCCAAAATACTCGTTACAAGTACTCCACCTGCAATATCAAATTATTTTTAGTCTTCACCAGGCTAGATAACTTTGCAATCCAGAAATATTCTCGTTTCTTCCTGGCTGTAGTGTATAAAATTATATTTCACAGTTAGTTTTTTCTTTTGAGTGGTGCATGTACAGAAAATGCTCTGAGAGATCTTGGAATAGTCTTACTTTCACTGAAAAGGTTAAAAGACACTACTTTCTTCATGTGAAGCCTACAATAAATTATCCTGGTTTCATTCTGTGGATTCAGTGAGGTATTTAGGTGCTTCATTTTTTTAAGCATGCAGGACAAGTTATTCTCTGAGTAATAGCCCAAGACAGCAAGGAATGCATATCCCTACAACACAGTTTTCCCATGCAACTACAGCCTGTTTCTTTCAAGACATCAACAAAACAAAAAAAACCCAAACGATAAGGAAGCTTACTACGTTCTTGTTAGAGGCACTATAACAGTTGTACTGCATAGTCTAAGAGTTTCCAAACTAGCAAACTAGTTTTCTAAGCTAGCAAAGTTTCCAAAGTAGCAAATGTTTTTTTGAATTTTAAAAAGGAAAATACAGCTAGAGAAACCTTGCACTTGAGTGAGATTAATAGACATTAATACAAATATCTGATGCCTGAAGCAGTACTTTAGATTAACGCTATCATTAACCCCGAATATCTTTTTTCCCTTTAAACTGATTTTTAAAGAACAGTTCTCAACAGCCTGTAGCATTAAAATAAAGAACTAGCACTTAGAAGCATTGTGTATACAACTGTGTTTCCCAGACAGCTGCCTAGGAATATCTTGCCATCTGCTGGCAATGTGCAGATATACACGCTTAAATAAATACAGGCTTTAAAGTTACTGTTAGAGACAACAGTACAATGAAATAACGAAGGAGACATTAAGTTCAGAAACCAGCACTCTGGATGTTCATAACTTTTAGTCGAAAAGAGCATTCAATAATGAGGTAACACCAGACAATTAGGCTGCAGCCCCTGAAATACCAACGTTAGATTTGTTAGCAAATCAGTGTTCTCCACTGCCACTATAAATCTGTGGCACAACCGGACGCTGAGGCTGAGTGTACGATATATTATTATATAATGATATATACATTATAATAGAATATAATACATGCGTGAAGCCAGATGATCACCATGGCCATATCTGTGTAAAACAGGAGTAGCTCCACTGTAGGTGAGGTGATGGGACAATAACACAAGCTAACACAGAACCGAAGATCCTGACACATTTCACTAAGAACTCTCTGCAAATTACACATGGCCTCCAGCAGCACCTGGTTCGTATTGGCTGCTATTGATACTGGTTGCTAATAAGCCACTCTGACTTTAAAAAAGAAAACAAAACAGAAAGGCAAATTCGCACGGCTATTTCCAGCAGGAGGGGACTCTTCCTTTTTTCTTACAGAACTTAATTACCAGTACTGGTAAGGAAATCACTATTACCCCACCTCTTAAATCTTCTTTTAGGCCATGTGACAGAGATTTGTGATTACCAAAGCTCATCATATAAAGAAAGGAATGCAAGAATAGAAAACTCCCTTTTTGTTGTGCTGGATATGATAGGGCTTATTTTCAAAACAGAACTGAAAAACTTGAAAAAAATCTTTTTTTAAGCTTTCTCTTTCATCAACAGATCAGTTCATAGTCTGCTCTTCAGAGTAAAAGATCTGCTATTAAGAGATAATAATAACTAAAAAAAGAACTAAAATTTTAGATCCAATAAATATCTCATTTAAACTTGGAATGGAATAAAATAAAATTAAATTACCCATAGAGGTCTGTCAGCTCTTCAAATCTAGGTGTAGTGGACAGCAATATTACAACTTTTATTAAGCCGAGGATGGTTTAGTAGAAGATAAAAGTGCAATGTTCTGCCATCTGGAAAAAAAAAAAAAAGGAAAAAAACCTCAGGAATACACTCAGGAGTTACAGCTCTAGGACAACAGAAGTCGATCGTGTTTCAAAAACAATATGCCAGAAACAATGATCACACAATATGTTGCATTTACAAAGCAGTTACAATCTTGTTAGCTAATGCGCAGAGCAAAGCTGACATCCTCTCCAAAAAATGCCATCTGCCCAGAAGTGGGAAGCATCTAGTAAGAAATTCAAGTGTTTAATCAGTCTTGTAATATAAGAAAATAGAAACCAACTCAAAATAAGACTTCTAAAATAACAGCATTAGTACTAAGTGATCAAGTACAAAATATCTCTTCAAGATGTAAAAATATTATTGTTGAGATTTTCTTCAAGCACTGCAAATGCACCTAATCTTTTGTCCTCAGTGCTAGGAAAAAATAACAACAATAAAACACACAAAACCTCAAATCACAGTTCTGAAGAGCTGCACTACCTTTTATCTCCCAATCCAACAACTCAAGGAGCTGAAGTCATCTAACTGATGTGACAGGGAGATCAAAGTCTAGCTTGCCCCGAAAGAACTATGTTTGTAGACACATCTTACATAATGTTCTCCTTTTTAAGCAGAAGAAATTTGGAACACATGAAGGTTTAAGGGCCTGTTTTGAGACCATATTGATGGTTCCCACTAAGATAAAATTAACAGTAGATACATGAATAATTCAGATTAAAGACTGGTAAATGAAACCATTTGGTGCCTTTCCTTGGTGTCAAAGAAAACATCTAGATTGATGGAAATAAATTTTGCCACTTTACTGCTACTTACACTAGTGTTAACTATTACTCGTTTGTATTTTGGCAGGTTGTAGAAACACCAAAAGACGGCTTAGGGCTACACTGATGCAAACGCACCACACATACACATCCACAAACCCCCATAAAGACACTGTGAAAGTGCTAAATGGTGTCTAAAAAGAACTTGATGTAGGTGTACACAAGGTAATAGCAGGAGATTAAGGATCCTTTTTTTTTTTTTTTTTCCCATTTTCCAAATGCAGATTATGACCGCTCAGCTCCAGGTAGTCAAAAAACCTTACAGTTGTGGCATCCTGGTTTGGTTTATTTTTCAGATTTGGTGGGTTACTGTTGCCCAGTGGCAGATATAAACAAGTCAACAGAAGCCCCCAGCAAACTCTTTGCTGGGATAGCTTATTTGCTTGGAAAATCGTTTTAAGATACACAAGGAAAAACAGTTGTTTGGCCAGGCTAAGAAGCATTCCCACTAGGGGACTCTCCAAGTTAACTATCCCACGCCTTCGTCTGAAGAACAGGCAAAGTCCTGGTCTCCTGTCCGCAGGAGACGGCTTCGCATCAGTCACAGCCGATTCACAGGAATCCAAAGATCAAAGTATCAGGAAGAAAAAAAAAAAAACAAACAACTTTATAAAGCTAAGGGCATTAACCACTTCACAGACTTGCTTTGTGAAATTGTGGTTAATTCAACAACACTAGCGCAATATATTCCCTCGTTTTCTCTCTCCCCTCTGGCCTGACCGCTCACAAGTCTCATATTGTTTATCTGCGTTATTTTGTTTCCTCTGGATTATCTTGGCCGCGGTTTTCCCGCTTCAGCGGTTTGGAACGCAACCCCTTAAGGCTGGATGCTGTCGATGCTCCTGCGGAGGCGAGCTTTCCCGGGCAGCAGTTCCGGCAGCTCGGGCTGAGGCAGCCGGGCCTCTGGCGGGCGGGCTTCTCTTCGCCCGAGGACGGGGGTTTCGGGCGGCCGCGGGAAGGGGCCGTCCCTCGCCGGCCCGGGCCGCCGCCGCGCTCCGCCTCTCCCCTCAGCACCGCCCCGGCCCAGCCCTCAGGCGGCCCCGCGGCCCCCGGCGCGGAGCACCGGGGAGCCCAGGGGACGCCGCCGCTCCAGCCGAGCTCCCCCGCTCCTCCCGCCTAGGCCACATCGGGAAGCCTGCGGCAGCCGGGACGGGTCGTTACCTCTCCAGAGGGCTCCGAGGAGGGAGCCCCCACAGCGCGGGAACGGTGGCAGCCGCCTCTCCCCTCAGGCCCGGGGCCTCCTTCCGCCACGGCGCCACCGCGTCTCGGGGCGCGGAGGCGCTGCACGGGCACGGCAAGGCACCGAAGCTCTCCGGCGGGGCCGAGGCCGGCGGCAGGGCAGGGCAGGGCAGGGCAGGGCAGGGCAGGGCAGGGCAGGGCAGGGCAGGGCAGGGCAGGGCCCCGCCGCGCTCGCTCCTCTGATTGGCTGCAGGTGTTCCCCTACCGCTCCCTCGCTGGCTTTTCGCCGTCTGAGACGCTCCTACTGCCCAGGTAACGGTTCCCGAGCCGTGATTGGCCGTGAGTGGGCGGGATCCTTTTGGGGATTGGCTCCAGGTGAGTCGGAGCTTGCTATTGGCTGACAGGTAGTGGAGGAGGTGTTTTATTGGCTGTGGGCGCTAACCTTCTTAGTCCGCCATGTTCGGCGCGGTGGCGCCGTTGCCGGTGGAGCGGGCGGTGAGGCGGGGCGGCGGCTGAGGGGCAGCTGGCGGCTGAGGGGGAGCCGGGGGCTCTGGCCGCTGCGCGCTGCCTTCGCTGCCGCCGCTCTTCTCCGGGGACCGGGCGGCGGGCAGTCCAAGTCCGATCCTAGACTTCCTCGCGGGACTTGGGGCAACTTCAGGCCGTGGAGGTGTAGCCGAGCACCGTTGGGACGCGGCCGGAGGCGCGGGCCCCGGGCAGAGAGCGTCCCCTGCCCCCGGCGCGTTCGCGGAGCAGGAGGGAAGCGGCACCCGTGGGGCCCCGCTCTCCGGGGCGCGACCTCCCTCGGTCGGAGCAGGTAGGAGGAAGGGGCCGTCCCGCAGGCGTTGGGTGGGGAGGCCGGGGAGAGCCCGCTCCGCCCGCCGGCCCGGCAGGGAGCGGGCAGCGGCCAGGAAAGTGCCGGCGCGACCTCGTCCCGAGCGACAGGGTCGCCTCCCGGTCGGCCCCCGCAGGCCACGGGCTCCCTGCGCGGCGGGCGCTGGGGGGGGTGTCCCTGGGGTCGGGCAGGAAGGGGCTGCGTGTGCCTCCTGGCCCCACGGGAGAGCGGGGGGGAGGCCGCATCCTGGCGTCTCTCCCGGGTGCCTGTGGCCCTGCTCCCCCGGGCAGCGGGGTTAGGGAGCTGTCTGGGGCGGGGGCGGGAGATGTGTAAGGGAAGGGGGTGGCAATTCTGAATAATTAGGATGTTTGTCAGCCCTCAGATGTAAAGGTAACTTAAATTGCCCCTTGGAGTTCCTCTTCTGCTTTTCTTGAGTAAACTTGTAACCAGCACTGATTGATTGCAGTCTTCCATGTGTACAGAAACTATTTTGAATTAATATACTCTACTCTTTGGAAGAAAAGAGCTGGAAGCTGTGTTGATGAATAAGGAAAGATTTCTTTGGAGTGTCTTTAGCCAAGAGGGAACTGTGGGCTCTTTTATTATAAAACATCCTTAAATGCTTGGGATAGTTCTGTAAAAGTAAATTGTACAGGGTATTTTTAACTGATGTAATTTAATTTCAATGCAGCTCAGTAGTCTTGTATATTTTCCTTTTGATTTCCTGCTGTTCTATGTAAAGCTATTTGTGTTTACAAAATTTGCCACAACTCATTTGTCCGGTAGAGTGTGTGTATATTCATCTGTATTCTGGTTTTCTTTCTATGCAGCTGGATGGAAAAGCATCTGGAGGAGAAGCACATATTTCATGTGTGAAGCTATTCAGAATTAAATGAGTTGTCTGTCTTGAATGAACTTCTATATACTTACAATTTCATTTAAACTGCTTAATACAGACCATGCCTAGCAGAATGGGCTCAAAAATTGATTTGAACAAAAACATCAGAGTAAAAACACACTATAGTGGGTAAGTTGGCACATTCTCTCCTCTATATTATGTCCTGTCTGGTTTTGAAGCATACTGAGCAGGAGTTCATAGTCTGACCTAGTGATAGGGTAACCAGGGCATGGGTGGATTTGCAATTAATGTCAGATCAGGTAGGTAAACATTTGGGCTATTAAAATACCATCCAGACTCCTGTATGCCGATGTGGAAAAGAGTTAGTAGTTTATTCTTCTCTTGAAAAGGGGGAAAATGTGCAAAACCAGCATACAGCTATTCTGGGTTGACGGGTTAGTGATTTCTGTTTTATTACAAGTGTTCGTGGTCAGACAGGTATAGATCTATCTCTTGCATCCAGATGCAGATGCTGTCTTTTATTGTATCTCCTTTGTAATAAAGGTATGATAAAACTGACATAATGAACTCTACAAGTTACTGCTGAAATTAGCAGGTGACTATGAAGTACAGGCTTCCACTTACAGATGTCAGTTTGTAACTCGTGCTCCTTGGGATGAAACAGTGTTTAATACGAGCCCTTTTGTAGTGGGGTTTTTCTTAGATCCTATTTTAACTTACAGCACGTTCTGTCTTGGAGAATTAGAGGAGGTGTTTCTTTGTGGATAGGTATGTAAGTCTTGAAATAAGCATGAGTGCCACTGGTTTTGTCCTTTTTTGTTTGCCTTACGGAAATTTTAGAAAGAATTATTGGAATTATTTAGGTAAATAAGAGAAATGAGGGCTTTTTGCTTAGATCGCAGGTTATCAGTAAACTTGGATGAACCTATGCAAGCTGCTTGAAGACTGAGTTTTAAGTGATTGAAGAAATAAATCAAACCCACAATCTTTGCTTTCCTGTTGTGAATAAATACTAAAAGTAAGCTCTTGTATAGTTTGCCCTTTATTTTTTGATAGCCGATTCCCCTGCTCCCCTCCCAGTAATTTGACTAGTGCAGCTTGAAGGGCAATGAGGTATTAACACAGCTGCTTCAGTTATCTTCACAATGCTTATTTTTGCAGCTCTGATTTAAGACAATAATAAAAAAAGTAATGGTCCTTCATTACTTCAGTCAGTTGTCAGCAGAGTCAGGAAGATTTTATTACTTCAACATGAAATTTGTTTTTTCAGACATGGCTAATCTAATTGCTTTGCTGCCAGTGTGAGGACCTTGTAAATTAGTGTTGCTTTGGTCTCTCTGGTCTTTCTCCAAAGCCTAAGTTTGTAATTTGAGGAGTTAAATATTTGGCCTAAGTAACTCCTTAGACTTATTACTTAAACTAAGTATTTAGACAGAACATACTGGGATTTGATAAGTGACCCGAGTCATCTTTTCTGATGTTTTGCTGCTAAATAAGTAAATGCTGCTATTGCTGTGGTTGTTCTTGTGTTGTGGTATAGAAAAATGCTATTTTGAATTAAATGTAATGTAATTGTGAAAGTCACTCCACCAAAGTTTATTGAAAACAAAATGCTTTCTTGTTTAACTTATCTACCAGGTCAATGCCAAGTAGTTTGAGGTCCTGAGTTTAGAATTCTAGAGCGATTGTATTATTGGTAAATTGGTAAATGCCAGTTTTCTCATGAATTAGTATGAAAATGTATCTGTTTTTACTTTAGCTGGCTCCAGTTTCTAGCTGTGCTACTGACTTTACTTCTTATGCCTGGTAATTTGATTTTTATGTCTTCACTTTGCCACTTGTAAATTGAAAGTCTAGTAGAATCTGTTAATTTACAGTTCTCTTATCTACAGATTAATTTTTCATATGAAAATTTGCTTAGTAAAAACATAGGTAAGCCTTTAGTAATGAGAATTCATGTCAAAACTTACATCTTAACAAATATAGAAATTTGCTACTTTATTTGAAGTAAAATTTAGTTTACAAGAAATCTGTGTATGAAAGTAAATGTGACTGCATACTGTGGTCCATTGTTACTGCTGCTCAGTAATTTCTGAAATGTGTTCATGAAAGTTACTGCAGATCAGTTGGGTTTTGTCATCGTTAATCCGCACCATCATTTTGGTTAACTCATGCATGTGAACTGCTTTATGAACTCTGGGTGAAGGACTTGTACCATATATTTGCCATTACCAATAACTATTTTCTGCTCCATAGTTTTATCCTACACCTCTGAATTGTGTCATTCATAGGCTTAAGTTGAAAGGAACATCTGAACTTCAAATGCTTGTGCAATGCACTTCTGAGATGCATGCTTCTCTGAAACAGCGATGGGAGAGCTGCCTTAGCTCTGTAAGGGAAGGCACTAGAAACACAAATAGAACTTAGTGTAAACAATTTGGGATGGCTTGCTGGCAGATAGCATTGATATAAAGTGAAGGAAGTGTATCTGTAGAACTTGTCTGCACAGAAACGGAGGAGGTGATAATACTTGTGTCACTATCAGAATTCACATGTAGTTATTTTGATGTTTTACAATAAACCACTACTGTAGTTTCTCCTGCCATACTATATTCAGTAATTTCCATTAGCTGTGAAGCCTACAATATGTCAATTTATAATACCAGAGTTCCAAACTCAATGAGTTTTGGTTTTGTTCTACTGATCAAATTCTGTGACCGAGAGCTGACTATTTTTGGCATTATAGACTGTATAACTTATTATCTCTGTATCTCCATTAAAATTCTACACTCATCTTTTGAAAAAATTTGACAAACTGCAGGAAATCATTGAAGCTGGACAACTTCAGAATTGAGGACAAGCTCATTCAGGTAGCTGCTAAAAAAATGAAATAATAGTACAATATCTAACTTTGAAATCTCAGTTTAAAATCTAAGCATGAGGAAGTTCTAAAACATCTGAATGTTGAGTTTATCTCTGTGGAGTCCTAGTATCTTAGGTATTTGTGTTTCTGGGTGTGACGAAGTTCCTAACATAGCATAGTATAAATAACTGCATAAGCAGATTGCAAAAGAAAGTAAACTTGTGTAATTCTCATTTCATTATTTCAGTTACTTAGTTTATCTGGTTTATACCTGGCTACTTGAAATCACTTCTTTTGAATAGAGCAGTGATCCAGTATCACTTGCTGCGTGTTCTAAATGGTGACACGTTTAATCTATCAGTGTGAATGATTCTCTTGCTATAACTGCTCATATGTAACTTGTTGGTCATTAGTTCTTCATGTTGTGTTGTAGTGTCCAGTTTCAGATATCCAACAGAGTGTCCTGTGGGATTCTTTAGTGGTAAATTAAAATCATTCAATATTTGTTTGTGCCCTGATTGCTTCATCTGGCTATGCAGACATGAAGGTTAAACCCAGTAAATCTCAAAGGAACATGGACATCATTGAGATAATAAACATTAATGATATTTATTAAAATTACATCTGCAATAGGTGCTATTTAATGTACTTCAGCTGTGTTTTGTCCAATATGAAGTTTATTAATTTACCTGTAGAATGGCAATGCCATCTGTTTTAATAATTTTAACAATTTAAGGCTGATTAGTGTTTGTCAGTTTTAGCTGAAATTCGTAGTGTGCATCGTAGAGTATTGTCTTACTGCATAGTTTCAGTTTTTAATATTATTTAGACACTTGTGAAAGTGTGGTTGTTACTCCACATCTATAACTACTTGATTTCATGAGTAGCTTGTGGTAGCAGTGCATTAAGTGATGAGCTGCATCTGTTAGTGACTTTGTCTTGGTGCAAGGCATTGCACCAGACCTCAGATGCTATTTTGAGAACTGGTTTGGTCTCTTACTTTCATAAGTGCATAAAATATGACTTTTTTGACAGGGAGATGTTCTTAAACTCAGCCTCACCTGACAGCTCTCAGTATTGTACAAGAATATGGATTTACAAGTTGGCAGTTAGCATACATATTTCTTTTTCCATTTTATTATGAAGAATTATTAAGTTGCTGTTCTTTGAGAACTTTACAAATTGTAGATTAAAGTTACACTTGAAAAGGTGGCAGTGCTTTTAATCTGAATTTGAAACTTCGTGCAGTTCTTTGAAATGATTGGTTTAGAGCTTTGCTTACTGTGATTTCTCAGCAAAGGCAACATGCAGAGTTATTAATGCATATCATTTAAAATGTAAGTTGTAGAATTTAAGGTTCTTAGTTCAGTGCAGTACCTTCCAGCTTCTGGCTGAAAGACATTAAGTAAGCAAAATAGGTAATATAACACGTTTTCTAAAATGACTTGTCACACAGTATGAAAATAGGAAAACTGTCCTGGTCGTGTTGGGAAACTTCTGATATATTTACTGCATTAAACTGAAAGGGGAAAGAATGACATACGCCAGAAGCTATTGACTACAGAACTGTTTCCTAATTAGCCCCTAGACGTTTTTGAAAGCAATGAGGTGACTTAAGTACATCACCTCTTTCTTCCTGCACTTGTTTAATCAGTTGGTTTCCTTGAGTCTGTCATTTGAAAAATATTTAGAAAACAGGAGAAAGTCTAGTTTGTATCCTTAGATTTTGTTTTGCATAATCTTTTCTTTTATCTCTTTAAAAAAAAAAATCTTTGTCCTGCTTTGACAGTACCATGTGAGCTTTCAAGAGTCATTCTCACAAATGCCTGAGCATACTGTATGGTTTTTATTAGCAGAGGTCAGTATTGGGATCGTGTTCTCAAAGCACTGTAAAGGTAGAGTGCAAGATGCTCAGTTTGAGTAAGATTTTAATCTGATTTTTCTTGTAATGATATTTTTTTGGGAATTCACCTAATCAGAGCTTTCTCTCTAACAATGTAGTGGATGTGAAAAAAACCCCTCCATTTTAAAAGGATTTTACAATAATTGAGATTTTACTTACCTCTTGATGGAAGAAGTACCTGGATAAAACTTAATTCTTACAAAATCTTACGTTTTTTTTACAAGACTGCAAATGCTGATAGTTATAATAAGGGAACTTGACTCACCCAAGTAAACGTGCATTAAAAATAGATCACTAACACAGTTAATTCCTCCATACTAAATTATTTTTTAAAAGTTAAACACTGAGGTGTAATCCTATTGACTTCTGGTGAGTAGTTTACGTTGGTGGGAGCATTTTATATGAGGAAGGCTGATTCTATAAGTATGATATTGCAGCTTAGAGTCCGTAGATAGAATTGTTGGAATACGCAGGCTAATGCAGGTATCTTCTGTTAAAAGCTTATGTTTTCATCTCATGCAGGGACATCCTGATAACAAACTTGGATGCGTCAATGAGCTATGATGAACTTTGTGGTGAAGTGCATGAGATGTGTAATTTACAGCAGGAACAGCCAATTACCCTCAAGTGGATTGATGATGAAGGTATTGTACTGGAATACTACTTAGGCATTCTTGGGTTTATTGTTCATTGTGGTACAAAGAAGGAACATTGAGGAAACTTGTGTAAACAGGTTTCATACTGTGGAGTTATTTTTGTTTCTAAATACCAGGGTACAACCCTGTCTTATAAAGTAGGGAGCTTGGAGAAACGAGCCTCCAAACATCAAGGCTGATTGCAGTAGCCCTTGAATTTACTTCTGCAGAAGCAAAGGCTTTGTAGAACTTTAATGTTTTACTATTTCATACTTCTATGCTGAATGCAAATGTTGTTTTAATTTCAGACTTTCATAGGCCTAATGCTGTAGCCCTCAAAAATTCTCAATTTCAAATTCTTGGTAAGATCACTTTTTGATGTGTTTAACCCTGTCAGCTTGCAGAATGACTTACACTTTGTGTCTTCTGAATTGTGATTTGTGTCTCAAATGAGTGCGTTACTGAGAAGCAATGCAACTGTAATATCGGAAGACTGTTTTTAACTCTTAACTCTAGGTTTTTTTTATTTTATGTAAGGTAGGTGCTAAGAATTTCAGTAATGATAATTGATTTTCTCTGTTTCTGGTGGTTGTCCCTGGCAACTGCGTGATTGTCAGTGATGGTAGTGTTGATTATATTAATGGTCTAACATACCCTTTTCAAGAATTGGAGGGTAGATGTCTGTATTTAAAGGAGTGTTCTATTAAATTGATTGTTAATATCCTGTTGATGTAAAATACAATGACCAAACATGAAATAAAGGTGACTTGAATTTGGTTTTGTGCTTTTTCCATTTGACTGATTCTTCAGAGCACCATTTTTCAAAGATAATAGGCATTAAATAAAAGGATATCAGAAATAAGTGGTTTCCCCATTGCGGTGGGGGAAAAATGCCCCGTATATCTAAAGTAAGTTGTGTCCGGAAAAAGAAAATGGGGAGGGGGGTGTTGTGTGGGAAAAATTGTGTAAACTTATTTATCATTACTCTCCCACAAGTAGTTGTATGTAAGAGAAGCTTACCATTTCCTTACCCTTCCTGTAGGCTCTGAAATACTGGCATGATGTGAGATGGGTTGGCATACTTCTTTCTGCTGTAAAATGTGGCAGTTCTCTGCAGCCTTAAGTTAGAGCCTTCTGGTTGTTGTGAGTAGTAGTGAAATGGGGATGCTTGACACGGAGTGCCTTTGCTACCTTTTTTTGCTTCCTTTTGGAATGTACACGTCTGCTTGTGATCTAACAGCGTAGTGCGTCTGTCACTCACAATGGGCAGAACTCTTGACCTAGTAGGCTGAGAACAGCTACCATGCAATTGTACAACTGCACGTGTGCTTGGTTATTTTCCTGTTGCACCTTGCCAAAGCCATGGTCTGCAGGAGAACTTCTAGAACTGAATGCAGAAAGATGGAAAAATACTAAATTGGTTTAGCTAATGCTTGTAATTGTGTTTTGTTTTTTTTTAATAATAGCCTGTGCTACTCTCTTAGACAAGTAGTGTGGTTTGGTGGGTGAATGGAATTTCAAAATGATGATTAAGGAAGGAGGTAGTCAAAAAGATTCAGTCCTTTTAAGATGCCAAGGACTAGTATCAATTATTTTAAAATTTTACTCTCTCTCTTCTGAATACCAAGAAGGATAGAGGCAATTGTACTGACTTCAGTTCCCTAACCCTCAGTTTCATGGCAGTCTAATAAAAAGCAACCTGATCAGAAGGGCATGGAGAATAATTACATTGTATGTGCCTAGCTATTTGAACTGCATGACTGCTAATAAAAGGAAGATTATTGTAGGAAAGAAGAAAACCTCAGGAGTTTGGAGTTGGAGGATTTTAAGATGCCACTCTTGTTAACTGTTTCTTGGTTTGGATATCTGTTGCATTGGCTTTTTGATGTTTACTTTAAAGTTGCAGTTTTAATAAGCATTTTCTTCTAAGCTTGGTTAAATCCATACCTGTACAACCCTTTTTCTATTTCTTGATTCTATATTGTTAAGTTTCAACCAATCTGCTGTTTTGGCTGCCCTCGATCCTCATGGGTTTTATGGCTGTCATATTTCTGTGTATGAGTGAGTGTTTCCACTTATTGCCACAGGTAATTTAAATTCATTTAACTGATTGCACAAACAGATCTTCTCTTTGAACTAACTTAAAGCAAACAATTGCTGATGGCTCAATGGATAAAGAAAACCTACCAAAGAGCTGAAGAAAACAAATTTTCTTTTGGGCTTTTTTACTGTTTCTCTGGCTTTGACAAGATCCAAAATGTTTGAACTATGAATAACTTGCATAATAAAATCCCCTAAACATGTAAGGAATGTGGATTGCTTGATTTGTAGTACAAATAATTCTCTTCTATGTTGCATTATTGCAGTATTTCTAATTTCTAGATTGTCAAGAGCAGTGGTCTTCCAAGAGGGGTAAATATACTCTGGGGTGCATCTTCCTAAAAAATAAGAAATTAAGCTTTACTTGATTTTAATATGTGGATTGACGCTGGTGTCATCACTTGGCTCATACATCATGTGGTCGCCTGTCACATATGGTGGGCAAGGTATGCTGAGGGAAGAGTGGGTGTTCCACAAAGTTGCAGGGGTTGAGAGTAACACCCCAATTCATTTGTTCTCTTTTGGTGTATTGTGATGTACTGCAGTTTACATGTGCCTGGTTAAGTGGATTTATGGATTAATTATCTAGTTTTAACTAAAATAACCCTCACGAGGTAATGCTAATAACGTGAGCACAAGCAGACAATAAGAAAATGGTGGAGCTGACATTTTGCCTATTCCTAAGTATGAACTCTGTCAGCCACACTACAGCGTAAAAACAATGACTATCTAATCAGATCTGACAGGTTGGTCAAAAAGATTAAAAAATATCAAGAACAGTATTTGAAATACGTGCTTAAGTCCACTATTTTAATGATGAACCTCACTCTAAGTGTATGTTGTGTTTTGAGGTAATAGGTAATGATCGTATGAAGCCATCATGATTAGCAGGATATTTAAAAACCAAGTTATCCAGAACCAGACAAACCTCTACCTCTTTTCTTCACTAAACTTCATGTTGAATTTTTAGAAGCCAGTTTTGAGGCTTCTCAATAGCAGAAGACAAAAAGCCACATACCACTGGGGAAACACTTGTTCTTCCTGTCATGGTCAATATGGCTGGAATAATGTACCAAAACCAAGGTGGGGGCAAACTGAAATGCATTCCTTTGTTAGAAAATACTGTTGGAAGATGCACAGAAGATATTGCTGAAGGTTTGAAGAAACAAGTATTAAGCTATGTAGTGTGGGAAGTTTGCTGTATGGTTGGATGAAAGTACAGATGTTTCTAATGTGTCTCAGCTTATGGTATTTGCTAGATTCTGTTTCAATAATGAGATATGCAAAGATGTAGTTTTTTTGAGTCACTAAAGGAGAGAAAGATGTACTGGAAAAGATACAACCTGAACAGTAAGTGACTTTAATAAAAACTATGTGTTACAGAAAAACTGTGTAAGTCTCCACTGATGGAGAGGCTGATTTGACTGGAATAAAAAAGGATTCTGGGGTAAGATTGCAGAGAGCGTGCTGCACATGAAATTCATCCACTGCATCATTCATAGACAAGCTATTGCAGCAAAGGATTTGGAGACAGAAGTGCATGGAGTGCTCCGGGATGTCATCAGTGTGATCAATTTTTTAAAACCAAGAGCTTTAGATAGTACAATCTTTACAATACTTACTAGTAAGTTGGGGAGTGACCATAAAACTTTCGTACTTGGTATTTTGCAGCAAAGTGCTTAACAAAGTTCTTAAGTTGAAGTACACATTTTTCTTCCACAAAAAGATGACTGTTCCAAATATGTGGACGGTATCTGTGATGACAAGTGGCTGTCA
>VZTL01076079.1:0-10062 GCA_013400535.1 Scopus umbretta
GGAGTAGCTGCAGTGCCTGTTGTAGGGGCTGGAGTGGCCACAGTGCCCATCGCAGAGGTTGATCTCTGGATGATATTCTTAAATAAACATTAAGTAAACAAGACCTCAACTGCATTCAAGAGACATAGCAGCAGGAGGATGCTGGTTTCAATATCCCAAGGATATTCAAAATTCTCAAAAGCTGTTGTAGCTAGCCTGAAGGAGAATGGGATGGTAAAGGAGTGGGGAAAAGTGTCCCCCTCTATCTCCCCAAGANTAATAATAATAACAACAACAAAAACAAAATAAGTGATGCACAATGCAATTGCTCACCACCTGCTGACCGATGCCCAGCCAGGCCCCGAGCAGCAATCGCTGCCCCCCCGCCAACTCCCCCAAGTTTCTATATTGAGCATGGTGCTATATGGTATGGAATAGCCCTTTGGGCAGTTGGGGTCAGCTGTCCTGCCTGTGCCTCCTCCCAGCTTCTTGTGCACCTGGCAGAGCATGGGAAGCTAAAAAGTCCTTGACTAGTATAAGCACTACTTAGCAACAACTAAAACATCAGTGTGTTACCAACATTATTCTCATACTAAATCCAAAGCACAGCACTATGCCAGCTACTAGGAAGAAAATTAACTCTATCCCAGCTGAAACCAGGACGAAAGTACATACCTGAATTGCTGAATTCATGAAACATGTATTCCCCAAGTTACTCAGGCCACACAGACCTGGCTGCTCATTGTGTCTTCCTGGCTCTGAATAATCATAATTCTTATAAGCAGTATATGATGGGAGACAATAGTTTGAATTTTTCACACTGTAAAAAAACAAAACATCTTTCACAATGTAAAAATGTACGCTATAGTACTTTAATACATACAAGTACTTTATGAACATGAATGATTAAAAATGTTAAAGTAACTTCTGTGAACAAGAAAGGATTTAAAAGATGTATTTAACTTTGGTAATAACATTAAATTCAATTTAAAAGTCACCTCTGCAAACAAGCAAAATCTAATGTACTGCCATAACTGTAATTATTATATCCCTACCCCTTTTTGATAGGAGCAGCTTCACAGCTTACTCTATTCTTCATTGCTCCATCAAACTTAATACACTCAGACTTTAGACACCACCAGCAGCAATCAATCATTTACGTCCCTTTTGCATCCTGCTACTGCAAGAGTGAGGTCGGTAGGAATGGGAATGCAGAGTTACAGGTAAAAGCTGAGATTTCCAAGGCCACTGTGGCATAGCTGCCTCACTGCATCAGAGAGTCTATTTATAGCTTCCCTGCTAGGACAGCACAATCCAGCATGCAAATGCAGGAAAGCCTTGAGAGGTAAAAGAATGCGCAAAGTGCCTTGTAACAACTTCCTTATGAATCTCTATGATGCATCTGTTTGGAGAAACTAGAGAAGACTGAAATAGGTAAAATGGTAAGATTTAAAGCAATTTGCTTCCAGATGAAATCATGCAAATACTAAATACAGAATAACCCTCAAAAGAGTACAGCAAGCATATCTGAGAACACTAGAAAGGCAAAAGAATCTTGTAAGAGGACGTTCTGTAATATTACAGATGTTAGAAAAAACAACCAACCAGAAAGGTTAAACACTTTCTTAAACTATTTCAGGCACTGATCATCATGAAATCTGCAGGATACTAGCTTTGGCTAAAGTTCAAGAGTATTTCTGCAATTAGTAAGCATTATTCACATTAGAAGCAACTTCAACAAAAATTTGGAAGGCAATTGCGAAGAATGACAAGGAAAATATGCAGTGCAAAGGCTTGATCCCGATAAATAGAGATTTATAATTGTAAAAGTCTGAGGATGCAAGTGCCCAGTGGTACACTCCAGCCATTATACCTGAAGAGTATCACACTCTTTACATCCAACTGTCCCCTCCGTGCACAATTACTCAGTTTTCATGAATAACAGTTGTTTTGTTTTAATCACAAGAGTTATTGAAAATTTCAAACAGAAGGGAAGAAAATTTCTTCCTCTTTTGACAGCCTCAGAAATCTGTATAGTTTACAGTCCACAACACTGTTCTGCAATTTTACATCTGATCATTTCTTTATAATAGTTGGCTTTCCTATCAGTCCTTCCCTTTTCCATACACTTGCATTTTCTCTGCTCTCTGGCTTGCCCCCGAACTAGCTAAGTGGCATTGTGTTTACTCGTCATTCTCCATAAAAAAAATCCCTGGAAAGTTAGTTTTGCCCATTCAGCTTAATCCTAACTTAAACGCTTCACCCTAGTTTACACAAGATACTTTTTGAACTCCAGGGCCCACATACCCTTCAAGTTTGCTTCTGTGGTCAGCCCTTCCCTATCAATAGTCCCTGGTTCACCCATGCATGAGAGATCCCCAGGGAAAATTACCTTCCATCTCCCTTTGTGGCTGCAGTCCAGCTACTGCAATCAACCCCAACTCCCTGAAGCTGGCAAGCCTTAGTTCCTCCAGGAAGAAAAAGCACAAGCTTGCCATTGGTGCTAATGCAGCCTCCACAATGTAACCACCCCTGCTCAACAGTGCACAGCAGCAACAGAAATGCATACGTACAGGGTACACAATAAGCTTCTACTTTCAGCCCTGCTCACTTCCTACTGCTTTCCACACCTGACTCAAAGATTACATTTTTCACGTGGTTGACAGAAGAGAAATCTCTTCTGGAAAATTAGGAGATGTAGGGGTAATGAACAGATTGAATGTAATTCTCCTGGGGATTTTCATTTCCTTTCTTTTTCCTTCTCTGCAGCTTTCCCCCCTGCATGAACTGCCACCTTAGGAGAGACACCAGAGAGTTAGGAAATGCAATCGGTGTCTTTTGGCTATAGTGCATTCCTGTGAAAGGTTTCCTCAAATTAGCTGAGTAACATCATCATAATTTAATTCAATATAATTGTAACGCAGATAGGTCCCCAGTGCTGGTTTGCTCTGAGGGACAAACTGTCAGAGTTTACTTCTCAAAAGGGAAAGCCTTTTCTGAGCTCTTTCATCTTCTGTACCAGCCCATAGAAATATATTTGAAGGGTTTAAAGAATGTGGTTACCACACTCATCCTGTGAGTCAGGTCTATTCATGGTTTTTCATATTTTTCTTTCAGGGTTCTGTTATATTTTATCAAAACATATCCTCCAGCAAAATACAGTGTCTACTATGTGCAGGAGTCTAGAAGCTGTCTCTCTAGAGCTTTATCAGTCTGCAAACTTCATTTTTTTCTGGAAAAATTATTTTTATTTAAATTACATTGCACCTCTGCTTTTCATGCTTTTGAGACTGGACAAAAAATAAAGTATTATTAACAGTCAGTAGTAAATGGCTAACAATGGAAAGCAAGTAAAGCCACAAGGCAAGTCTACATAAACTTCATTCAAACAGAAATGCCCTAGAAAAAGTAACTTGTGATAGTGTGTCCTCAACCTCCATCTGCTTTTCCTGCAAAACCTTTAGAAAGTTGCCTTTAGTGAAGGAACAATGCATGGAAAAGCAGAGGGTAGTATTAGAATGGGGCAGTCAAATGAGGGCAATAACAGAAAGGAAACACTGATGGCTCTTAGAAGAAATTGCTGCTCAAAAAATAAGGTAAGACTTGAAAAAATGAAACCATCTTCAGACCCTTTAACAGCTAGAAACAGTTCTTGAAGTAATGAAAACGGTAAAGGGAGGTTTCAGAGGTTTCAGAATGAGATTTACTACCTGTAAATCTATACGTTTTAAGTTGCATGTGCCATATTTGAAATGGCTTATATGTACTGTCTGTATCCTGCCTTTAAACCTCAAAGCAGCTTTCAGATGATGATGAACCCAGAGCACTCATTGTGTAGTTGGGAGTTCTGGGAAGCATGGATTTGGAAAAAAAGTTTGGAAAAGCATCACTAGCTTTGGAAAGGACACAATTTGACAGTGGAGGGCCACATACCAACAACAGGTGCTAAAAAAAGAATTTGAGTTGCAAGAATGAGCCCAGAAAATTAAAAGTTTGGAACACTTACGGAGCGCTCTAATATTTCAACCACTTTAATGCAATGCCAATGTGTTTTTGTGACCAGCCACTTTAACAAACCCATAACTGGGTTCCATCAATTTTTAGAGATTCCTGAAGCAGCAGGAAAGGCCCATGTCACTACACAAAGACTACTGTCTTTGTTACTCTTCATGATTATCGTCTGGAGAGCAAAAGATAACATTATAATCTATTTAAATAAAGTTTAGAAAAGAATCACCTTCCTGATAATATTTGCCTGTGTCAGGCACAACATGAAGAAACTGTTTCTACAGGTGATGTAACAACATTTATACTTCTTGAAATAAGCATATTGAAATATACCAAGCATGTGAACAAAGCTGCCAGCTGTCCATCTTCTGAAAAGCTGACACTACTGAATGATGAAGCAAGTCATTTTAGGAGCCTGAAACAACGGTTACAAATGAAGAAAACAAAACAACTTGTCACTTAATTCCCCAAGCAAAATCCCTGTTCATCTGTTTTTAATCCCCTCCCCACATAATTTAAAAAATACCATATGTAACAAGAAATGTATTGCTTTTTAACAGCAATAAGCAGAAATTCCAGTAAGACCTAAATGATGCGTGTCTCTCCCTGCTCTTCTGAATCCACTAACACATATTATGCTAATCCTCCTATGTTATTCTTTCAACAAGATCACCTGTAAAGGCAAAAGAACATTGATGATCAATTATTTGGAATCCTCCATTCCATCAAGTGCAAACCCACATTTACAGAAATGAAGGCTTTGGACCTGATAAAATTTGCACAAGCTATTTCTATTATCTAATGTATGACTAGCTCAACACACAGTTAAATATTTACCAATTTGAGGCTTACTATTACTTAGAACATTCCTGGATTAGACAAGTATTACAGAAACGTGTACCATATAAAGAACACGATACTTTTCAGGGTTTTAACATAATTTGTACTCTGTAGCCGAGCTATAATAATTGCAAAGACAAGCTTTCAATGACTAGCATTTATGACTATTACTACACACAACCTGTTGTTTGCTTTTTCTGCCTTACAAATCAGCTTTGTCAGCTAAAATTATCTTCAAAACAAATGTTGGTATTTCTTTTAGAGTCACAGTGTCTCATGTCCATATGGAGGTGCCAATGGATACTGGAAAGCCATAAATGTATAATTTTGCTGTTGTACTAAAGATAACACGCAATGTAAGAGACAAAAAAGCAGAAACATGAAAATAAATTCCAGGTAAAGCTGACATTAAGTAGTTAATTGAGAAAGTAATGAAGAAGATAGCATTAATTAATGGAAAATAAATGCTTTCTTAGACAAGGAGATAGTTGTGAGAAGAGCAGAACATAGGAAGAAACTGATCTTAACCCAGAATGATATCATACAATTAAATATAGAGATATATATTTCCATTTACCTTTTGAAGCCAAAAATTCTTAATGCAACAGTACGTACTATAAAGTACACAGTGTATTAATGGATATGACTCCTCTATCACTGAACTAATTAATCTTGAACATGTATTCTGACACAGGTGCTGCTAAAGATTCTCCTGTATTATATATACTGTAGTGAATTACAAATTTGTGATTTTTCAAAAATTTACTTTAAACTCATAATAAATGGATTATTGCATTGTAAGGAAAACCATATACTTTTGCACTGAATATCTGCCTTACATAACATCCAGATATACAGTGTTTTGAGTCACAAAAGAGAAATGGCTGCGATTTCATAACACTACAGAGAACATGTACCTAGTACTTGACTTACAAATGTTCAAGTTATAGTTAAGGCACTTCAAAGGACCAATTGCTTATAAAATCTGAATTTTATATCACTTTCTTTTAAACAAATATTTCTGTTGAAAATCCTCAAATTAAAAAAACAAACAAAAAACCTCAGAATTTTACCTTAAGTTCTAAAAGCTCCCATTTTGGCTCCAAAATAAACAAATAAATAAAAATAAAATCAGCTAAAGTAAATGAAGAAACTAACTTTAAAAGCTGCAAGAGGTGGCAACAGGCTTCACAATATGCTTCCTACAGCATCCTTAGGGAGATACTAACATTAACAAAAGGAAAAAAAAAGGGAAAAAAATTAAAAAAAAAAAAAAAAGAAGAAAGCCTTGCTGGCTTCATTTAATATGGTGGCTGCCTAGGAAAAAGTAACTGTTAAGGTTTGGTTTTGGCATTACAACTGTCTTTTGCATAAGCAATGGGGGAAGGAGAGATTAGTTCTCAGCTGGAGGCTCAGCTCTGGTCAAGTAATTTTTCACACAATCATAGATACAATATACTTTTTATTTACTACACATTCACACACAGAGTACAATAGACTGCAGTTAAATACATGGATTTCAACTGTTTAACAGTGAGAGTTGGGGCTACTCACAATTGGTAGAAGCACAAGTGACACCACCCCTTAGGAAAAATCACTTCTGATAAATGCAGTATTTAACTGGAAGATATTGTATAAGATATTTAATATTTATGTCACCTTTTTAATATTTAACATCTTCATGTTTGATCACAAAATGCATGTATGGAAAAATATTTTAAATTTGAATGAATTGTAAGAATAAGCCTCTTCAATTTCCCCCAGCTTGCATTAAAGATGAGTGCTCTCTGGTTTCAAGCATTTGAAAGATGCTCCATTATCTGTTAAAGTGAAATAATTCCGTGTTTTTCTACATTCACCAACTTTTTTACAGTTGTGTACAACAACAAAAAAAAAAAGATTACACACAACGTTGGCCACTGGAATATGAAAGCTCTTCTTTTAAAGTTTTATCACATTCTTTATTAAACTTCTGATTTGGAATATAAAGGAGAAAACCCTTACAAGTGAGAAGTCTCTTTTACTAAGCCTCTGCTCATTGTAATATTCAAGCACACCTATCAGACTGATCTGGCACTAAGACACAGAAGTTAAGTTGCTGATAATTAATCAGTGGTATAATCACTATGACAACCATTGTAGCTAAACTAATTCAGCTGTAGTGGTCTCAAAGCAATGTGAGATACCACATATGCTGCTCTAATACCTTAGCATCAATAAGTAAGGGAAAACCTGGCTGTCATAAATGTAAGTAGTTTATACTTTTTTCGTTGTCCATCTAAATTCAGGCAGGATAACAACAACAACAAATTTTTAGCATGATAAACTCTCAATGAAATCTTTACATATTTTTGTACAATGCTCAACATTTGTTTTAGTGTCTATTCTACTGAGGACTAAGAGTTACCAAATATCTTTAACTGTGTTTCATTTCCTGATATCATGCTCTACAATACCTACACTATGGAATAGTGACCAGTAACAATTCACAATCCAAATATTGCAAAACAAATCAAAATTCTTAAGCTAGGAGTTATAAAACATTGAAATTTGTTTATGTCACACACCAGGGCAATTAAATTAAATAACATTTTAAAGTATATTGCTTACTTTCTGTTGTTCATGTTGTTATAATTATTTGATAGAGATGGAGAGATCTTTGGTAAAGTTGAAAAATTGGATGCACCTGGGGACCTTTAAAAATATGAAAATAATAAATTAGATAAAAATGCTTAGATATTAAAAAGTATGAAAAAATGCTAACAAATGAACAACGCAAATAAACAAGCATGGAAAATAAATATTTTTTTTAAAAGTGGGCAAAGCACTAAAAATACCTAGGACATGCAGCCCCCAGAATCCATGTTTTAAAACTTCAAAATGCTTCACAGTACTTTAAACTTTCATATCACATTAAAGAAACAGAGTTATTAAAAACAAAAAGCAAGCAAGCAAACAAACAAACAAATCACAGGCCACTGTGCTAAAAAAATTTGTTCTCACTTTATAGTATGACTATAGATATTCTGATGTTCCAAAACCTAGAATGTAAAGTTTCTAACATGGAAATTTAACGAATTTTTCATTTAACCATAAATGGATGTTGAAATGAGATACAAAAATGATTAAAATACATACTTCAAGGTTAGTTTAATAGCAGCATGAAACCATTTAATTGTCTCGTTAATATTGTTAAAAAAAATTCCAGGTTATTACGCACAATACCAAATAACCTTTAAAAATCTTTTTTGTCAACAGTAATAGCATTATCACTCATCCCCATTGTTTAAGAATATTTTAAAATATAAGAATATTGATCATTTTAATCAAAGACCCTCTGAACATAACAATTAAATACAGTATTACAATTATCTTGCAGTGTATTTTTCTTTTTCTGATCGAATCTTACAGATAACCATGGAAAAGGCTCTGAATACTCAAAGGAATTTAGACACCTTCATGGTTTTGTGGGCCCTTTGCAATTCTGTCTGGTTTGCAAAAAGCTCCAGCTGTCATTGGAAAGCTTTGAAATACATGCCACAATATTAAGAAGAGAAAATCTGCACGCTCAGGATTTTTTTAAGCACTTTTCAAGAACTAAACTCTGCAAGGAGATAAACATTTTTACACAGGGAATTTTCCTGAGCATATTTTCACATTTATTTTCAACTTTTTATTCATAAACCTTTTTCAAAAGAAAAGCCACATGAAGAAAACATTATTTAAAGCATTCTGACCAACAGTCATAAAGCTTTCCTGTAGATTTCCTTTATGAATCTAAATCCTCCTCTTTGAACATTATCTTCAAAGAAGTAAAATACACAGTCTATGTCCACCAGAAAGATATAAAATTGAAGTCAGTTTAACCCTACCTAAATTCAGACTTAAGTTAAATTATGCATATTCATACATGCAATTATTTTAGAAGAAGCTATTTGAACTGAGTAATTTTGAACTGAAATTGAACTTTTCAAAACAAATTTGAAGCTTTTATACAATTTAAACCAAATTCAAATGCAATACAGTTTTACATTTCAAAACACAATGTATAATTGTTGTCTACAAGATTAAAAGAAACTAGAACAAGCTATATAAATAAAGGTCTGGTTTCCACTGAAAACTAGAAATAAGTTAATTTGTTTCTTCAAGAAGATGGCAATCAGTAGCAAATGCTCTTTGGTAGCATTTGCTATCAAAGACAAAATGATAATAACAGGTAAAACATTAAGAGTCCTACTACTCTGAGGTGTGCATCCTCTCTGTTTGCTTACAGCTACTTACATTGCTAAATCCTGTGTCCAGAGAACAACCAAATTAATTCACAGCTCTTATAGCTGTGAATACTTGTGGAAAAACATCGTAACAACATTGGCAGACCCCACTCCCATCATTTAAAATGAAAAAATAAAATCAAAACAAGGATAATAAAAACCCCTGAAAAGACAGTAAGTGTTAATGCTCAATGTATTGCCAGACTTCAGTCCTGCCTTTAAAATTGTACAAAAAGAATGACGAAAAGTATCTACCTGTAAAACAACTGCAATGACTTAGGAATCTCCTGAGACAAAATGAGTAATCAAACATGCAACAAAAACTCAATTATGTTTTAAATGCAAGGTTCTAAGACAAAGCATATATCCTTTTAGTAGTATACTGACGTCAGTATTATTAACGTTACTGTGGTGTTAAAGCACCACAGAAAGATGTCCAAAGAATACAGTTACTTGCCTGACAAAAATAACCAATTTTAAACTCTGGTTGTAAAAACCCTAATAGCCAGTAAATGGCTTTGTTTCTCACGTGCAGAAGACTAAGCCAAATTCTCAACATAGCTGGAAAAACATCAGGAACTACATAACATATAACTTTGAAAGGTATCTTTTTATGATCTAACAAACAAAAACCCACAAAATTATTTATTACAGTTTAGCATTTTAACAGTCCAGCAAAAGACAGGTTAAAAAACAAACTTTAGTGTAGTCCTATGCCTAAACAGACAACAACTCACATTAGATACTGACTTCCCTACACACTTCATTGACCCTATGCTTAAACTGCTTTATACTTTCACTCCCATAGCCATCCACAGTAGAGACATAAATATGGACATCAGAAAAATCAGCTGGAACCAGAACAACTCTTTTCCTCCAACAATTCTTGGGCATCTGCTATAGATTGCCTGGATCAGGACTTAAAAAAAAAAAAAAAAAAAAAGCAAAAAAGGCTTCTTCAGAA
>VZTL01076080.1:10028-33024 GCA_013400535.1 Scopus umbretta
TAAGTGTCATGGTTTTACCCCTGCTGCAACTAAGCACACACAGCCAATTGCTTGCCCTCCCCCACCCTCCCAGGTGGATGGGGGAAGAGAATCGGAAAAAAAAAAAGGTAAAACCTGTGGGTTGAGTTAAAGACGATTTAATAGGACAGCAGAGGAAGAGAAAATAATAATGATGACAATTATGGTGATGATAATAATAATAATANCATGGGAAGCTGAAAAGTCCTTGACTGGTGTCAGCACTACTCAGCAACAACTAAAACATCAGTGTGTTACCAACATTATTCTCATATCAAATCTAAAACACAGCACTATAGCAGCTACTAGGAAGAAAATTAAGTCTATCCCAGCCCAAACCAGGACAACAAGGAAAATAAATTATTCCTTTACCTGATCTTTCTAAACAAAAAGCCTTTCATGGAAGCTCAGCTGAAAGCACACCGAGTAAGATGGAACTGTGCAGATTTTCAGCCTAGGGTATGTATTGGGAAGTAACAACTTCACTTCACACCTTACCCACTGATGTCTCTGGTATCCACTCAAGCAGACAGATTTCTTGCAACAACTAAAGTTTGGCATGTTTCTTATGTGGGTATTCATGTGGAACTTTCTTTTCCTTAGGAGACCACAATTGCCACTATGAGCAGGAAAGTACTGGATAATTTAATTTAATCTTCACATCCTGATTAATCTGTATTTAATTTCAAAGAATCTATTTACCCTGATTTATGTCAGTTTTAAAAAAAGAAATGCAAATTATAATAAATGAGGAAAAAATAAGAACTTGATCAGGTTGCTAAACTGCAAGTTAAATACTTTAGCTTGCCCATTTTTAACTGGATTGTTCTTTGAATATAAACATTAATATTCACTCAAGTAAAAACTGCCTATAGATAGAATTATGCCAATTACTAATTACGTGCAAAAAATTGAAGACAGCTATCTTCAAGAAGAGCATACTTAAATAAGACAATACCGTATTTCACCCAGATAGGATTCTATAGAGAGCACTGCAAACTGACTATTCCTGATTCATCAAGGAGAAAGCTGCACCTCACTATGTTTCATTACTATTTGGCCTTTAAAACAGTATTCAGAAATTGAAATGAAGACACTATAAATTTTCTTGAAAGGCGAGGATTTTACCTGTTTCAATATGTATGTCATGTAACACATTTGCTTCTGTAATGCACTTAAATGAACCAAAACACAGCTGACTTCAATTGCAAATATACTTCCAATACCTGATGTTATTTTGCCAACTAGCTGAAAGGATACTGTAAAGCACCTTCCACTGAGCTTCTGCCACATTGAAAATTACCTTGAAAAATGAAATGCTTGCACGTATGGCTCTTGTTTTGCCAGGATGCTAATACACTCTAGTAAGGACTACAATAGGAAATCTCTGTTAATAAGAATCCTTTCACCTGAGAACCCTTTTGACTGGAGTTCATAAAAGAGAGAGACCAATTGTGCTGCCTATTCAAGGTATTTGTTCTGGAGGAACTGTAAGAAACACTGCAAATGCCCTATGTTAAGCCTATTCTGTGTTCCTGATCCCATGTCTGTAATAGTGTAACTTCTAAGTCATTGCAGTTAGGTCCTATTCCAGACATGGAACACCTCTGTCTGCTCTGTCTCCTTCATATGCTACATTCTACATGCACATCAGATAAATTAGAAATAGTGGAGAACAAGTCTCAGCAGATTAGAAAACTTACACTGAGACACTGCACTGATTTTCAGAAATAAGAGAATTCAAAGGCGAATAAAAACGCTTACATCACTGCTTCTTTGTTTAGTTTCTGTATTGACAAAGCAAGAAAGTTGTACTACTGCAGTTGAAAGGAAATGAAACTAAACCCTATATTAGTGCTCTTTCATCAGGGCAATGCTAACATTGAAGAGAAATTTATAATAATGTATGCAGACTTAGTATTTCACAGTTTTGGTATGGAAAGTTGCTTTGCCTAAATACTCTCAGATCAAAAGCAGTGCCCTCTTAGCAACTTCTGAAGAAAAATGGCAATGCATTTCATGTGACAGAAATTATCCTAATATCAATTTTTATATTACCAAGGCTAGTAAGGGTTACTTTCTTTATCTTTGGTCTCTAAAATACATACAAAGCTGTATTTAAGATTAACAGCACCACTAAGCAAAATTGACTGAGCTAGCAGTAATTCAGGGGGTGACTGACACTACCATTCAACCAATATTATGCTACACCCCAATTTTGTTGATGTCCTTCACTAAGGAAATAATGGAGCAGTGTGCTGTGTGCATGAGTAGGTGTCCCCTGTTAGCTGTGTTTGATTAATAAAATAATAGTATTAAGTTCATTATACTTTTATTCTTACATTACTCTTCACCATGCAGTCACCTTTGAGTATGTATTCAGCTATTTGTTAAATAACTATTATGGAGTGTTTGAACACACAAATTCTTTCTGGTGTTCAAGCCAAAATTGTAACATCATGAAAACAGTCATGTAGATATTAACAGAGACCAAAAGACTTCTGGTAGACACAGCATATGGAACAACTGAGTATAAATGGTTGTATTTAAACAGAAAATTAACCGATCCAAATGATACTTGTATGTGTGTGTGTGGTTGGTATAAAAGCAAAGTAGAAAATGACAAAGTAAGCAGGAGCTTCAGTGTGAAAAACAGTATGTCTGCAGCAGAATGAGAAATGAAATGCTCAAGGCAAACTAGTTGTGGAAATTGAGGAGAAAGACCAAGCAGAGTCTAGTATCTATTAGACTGGTCTATACTGAACAAGCCAATCAATAAGTAGGTATTTGCTAACCACAGCCAACTTTGAGATTCTTATCAGCGACAAAACTGGAAAGAGAAATGCAAACAAACTTAATAGGGAACAACCAGTTACCAGCGGATCATTAAAAATATATTGCCAATAACCTATGCCTATTCTAAGAAAAGAAGAGCTATTATATGAAGTTTAGTAGCTATACTTTCTAGCAAGTCTTTTACAATATTAATTAATTAATCTCTAACCCATATTGCTTTTTTCCGGCAGTAAAGATTCAAAAATATCCAACAAATATATTTTAAATACAGAATGTAGAACACTTCCTGGAATTGCTTCAATTCTCCCTTCAGTTCCTGCCCTCCCACCCCAATCTTAGTATGACCAGAGAACTGCTCTGGTACTCACTACATACTGGACTATCTTCCTTTTTTAAAAAAAAAATAAAAATTTTTTTGTCAATGGAAAATGCACAATGGTATGCTTTATGAGCCTTGAAGTCATCACATTTTTGCAGAGGCCAGGCTGACAGTTTGATCTATTCATCAAACTCTTATTTGTTAAATCATGCAATCCTTTTACCTAGTTATCAGAAAAACTGTCAGTAATTCCGACAAAAGGACAACTGTAAAGAAATATTTAAATTATTCTTAAGGGGTTTTAGAAATAAACACTAAATGATTATCCAGAGTTCTCAGTGAGGATTAGAGACCTGTATTATTATATATTGCCTCCACCTTAAAAAGTGTGATGACAATGGTTAGAATTCAAAACGATTCTTGCTTCAAAGTGATGGAACTGTGTTGCTAAGAGTACCATTCAGCACTTATGTGTCTTTACAAACTAAATGAAAAAGTCATATATCTAAAAATATGTCTATCCTCTTTCTCAGCAAAATAGAACTCTCTCATTAAAAGAGACACTTACAGAAAATCAAAAAAAGAATATACATGTCTAGACTACCCTTTAGGCTTATTTTATGTTGCAAAGCTTTGTTAAGTCTGTTTCGTTGCTATGTATGTCTATGCATGTATGTAAGTGCTCACAGATATGTACACATGCATGTATTTGAGACCACTCATTCAATTTCAGCTGAATTTGAGTAAGTGAAGATCATTTCTACTAGGGTCATGAAGACAGGTCTTCTGGTAGAAGACAGAACATCCTGTTTATGCCCCCAACTTAGGCAAAAGATGTAGATTGAGCTCAACCCTAAATATTTTAAATGTCACATTTAGCAAAGAATACAGACCTTGAGAAAGAAATCTTTAAAAAACCCAGGATTTATTAATTCCTCTGCACGTGGAACTGGTTGGTAGCACACCAAGAGAGATGTCAGCTGCATTTTAAGATGGAAAAACCAGCCAACGATAAACTGTGTCTGGCTGATGAAATTCGGTGACAGAAAATACCTTCATTGACAGAGTTGCAACGCCAAGGATGAACTTTATTTTTAGCAAAAACAGTAAAGCATGTTACACATTTACATTTTGAAATCTGTCCGTTGCCAATACTGTTAGACCTACATTCCAACAGTAGAACTGAAACTATACTTACAGCAGGTATAAACCAAATCTTTATTAAAATGGCGCTCTCCACAAAACACTGCTGACATTCTCCCTTTGTCTCAAATCTCAGCATATTAGATATACTTCTGAGACCACAAACTACACCATTTCTGAAAACAGTTTAGTATTCAGTAGCCAAACTGGTGTTCTTAACAGTAGTAATAAAAATATCATTTGCATTTTGCAGACATTTTATTAAGTCCGGAATAATACAAATAGCACCAAAACCAAACAGTACTTCATAAAAAAGGAAACCAAACACAGGGCATCCCCAACTACAATACATAAACTGCTAATAGTACCTGCACCATTTCAAAATGTGTATGACGCAGAGAAGGTCAGAAGTTGCTATCATTGCCGCAGGCAACAAGAGCAAGGAAAGGAACTCTGGTAGGGATGGTATATAAACACTTCTGTTCTCAAGAACTGTTGTATGTACTGGGAACTCAAACAAAATATAGTCAGTTTTAATTAAATATATGTATAACCTGCACCCAAGCAGTCCAGTATTCAATGTCAATGCACCAGAAGGCATTTTGGTTGTGGCACTGGAACAAGCAAAAGAATTGTTCTTAGTCCTTTCAGTGACAACTGCCATGGTCAGCTTGCTCTGAAGTTGCATAAAGAGTTGTTTTGAACTATATATACTGCCTTTGATTTTCTGACTGGAAAATCAGATTGTAAACGCATATTAAACCTCAGAACTCAAATGAATTGTTCTAACGGCGTGGACACCACACTGAAAGCATTCTGAAATGTCCACCTTTTAACCAGCACCACCATAAACAACAGAAGTGGACTTCGAATAAGCAGGAGACTCATGTTCACGTTACCGAGCTCAGTTCAAAACTCAGTAAGCAGTGATAAAAATCTTACGCCTAACCACCCTTGAGACTGCTAGCACCACTAGATCAGTGCTACTCAGTTTTCAAGGGTAAAGCGTCCTCAAGTTCAAACAGGAGAGATACACAGAAAAGAAATATGTTGAAGTGATTGCAAAGTAGCATCTTAACAGAAGGAACAATATACCTTTCCCTGTCCAAAGTTCAGGTTACAGTCTTCCAGAAGACCTCTTAGCAGAACTTTAAAATATCTGAAGAATCACTTGCTAATTTGCATGGGAAAGATAACTATAAAAAAGACAGCTGAACAGCTTTCAGAGATTACAACTTTCTGATAACTACTGCTGACAAGTGATGAGACAGGAAAAAACCTGCAAAGGCCCCAGCAGAACAGATTTTTATTATTTTTCTCTTAAAATTTTTCTTCAAATCCCAGAGAAATAGTAGAAATTAACAAAGAAAGACCATAGCCCATCAAAGAATTGAGTAATTCATGTTATATAAAGCAGGTATTCATCGGCAATAAATACACTGAATCTTGTTTAATGACAATTTCATCAAACGCAGAGACAACTATGTGGGATGTACCCATGAGTCCTGAGGGGGTGGATTGATGTCATTGCAAGGGAACTCTCAGTTATATTTGAAAGGTCATGGCAATCAGAGGACGTTCCTAGGATTAGAAGAAAGCAAATTTCACTCCTATCTACAAGAAGAGTAAGAAGGAGGACCAAGGAACTACGAGCTAGTCAGCCTCACTTCAATCCCTGGGAAGGTGGTGGAGTAAATCCTCTTGGAAACCATTTCCAAACACATGAAGGACAAGAAGGTGACTGGGAAAAGCCAGCACGGATTTCCATGGATTTACAAAGGGGAAATCAGACTCAACCAACATGACAGCCTTCCACAATGAGGTGACTGGCCTGACAGAGGAGGGGAGAGCAGTGGATGGTTTTTATTTTGATTTTACTGAGGCTTTCAATGCTGCCTGTCGTAACATCCTCATAGACAAACTAAGGAAGGAAGTAGAGGCCAGATAAGTGGGCCAGATAAGCGGGCAGTGAGGTGGACTGAAAACTAGCTGACCACCCAGGCTCAAAACCCAGGCTCAAAGCATTGTGATTGGCAGCATGAAGTCCATCTGGAGGACGGTCACTAGTGGTGTGCCCCAGGGGTCGAGACTGGAGCTGCTACTCTTTAAACATCTTCATTCATCACCTGGATGATGGGGCAAAGCACATCCTCAGCAAGTTGGCAGAAGATACAAAACATGTAGGAGGTTGGATACAGCAGATGGTTGTGCTGCTCCTCAGAGGAACTTTGACAAGCTGGAGAAGCGGGGTGACAGGAATCTCATGAAGTTCAGCGAAGGGAAGCGCGGAGTCTTGTACCTGGAGAGGAATGGCCCCATGCATGCACCAGTATAGGCTGGAGGCTGCCTGGCTGGAAAGCAGCTTCAGAGCAAAGGGCCTGCGTGTCCTGGCAGACAACAGGTTGAACATACCTGAGCAAGTGCATCGCCAGGAGACTGAGGGAGTTGATCCTTCCCCTCTGCTCAGCATGGGTGAGGCCACATCTGGAGCGTTCAGTCCAGTTTGGGGCTTACCAGTACAGGAAAGATATGGACTTACTGTCCAGTGCAGGGCCACAAAGAGAGTTAAGGGACTGGATCATCTTTCGTATGAGGAGAGGCTGAGGAAACTGGGACTGTTCAGCCTGGAGCAGAGAAGGCTCAGTGGGGAACCTGGGTGGTCAAACACTGGAAGAGGTTGCCCAGAGAGGTTGTGGAGTCTCCTTTCTTGGTGCTCTTCAACAGCCCTGGGCAATCTGCTCTACCTGACCCTGCTCTGAGCAAGGTGGTTGGACTAGACGATCTCCAGAGGTGCCTTCCAACTTCAATGATTCTACGTAAATAAGGATTTTAGTAAAGTTGACATCTCTAATCAAAAGAAGTTTTTAGAACTGAGCTTTCTGGCTCAAGACAACAATCAATAATAATTTCATTATAGATAAAAGTCAGGTATGGTTTTGCCCAGATAGTCCAGAGCTGCTCTATAATGAAGAACAACTGATCCTTCTACTATCCAAGTATAGTCCAAAGCGCCAAGATAAGAAAACAAAGCTGCTAACTGCTACTTCTGTACACACAGAGGACTCCTCATATAAAATTAAATTTGCTTCAAAGAAGTAAGTTTTCTAGCAAACATATGGTCTAAATTAGAAATTATTTCTCAGACTATGAAGAAAGTAAATTTAGCACAGAAACACAGAGTCATTGGGGTTGGAAATGACCTTGGGAGGTCATCTGGTCCAACTCCCCCTGCTCAAGCAGGGCCACCTAGAGCAGGCTGCCCAGGACCATGTCCAGATGTTTCTGAATATCTCCAAGGGTGGACACTCCACAACCTCCCTGGGCAACCTGTGCCAGTACTCAGTCACCCTCACATGGAAAACATGTTTCCTGATGTTCAGACAGAGCCTCCTGTGTTTCATTTCATGCCTCTTCTCCTGTCACTGAGCACCACTGAAAAGAGCTTGGCTTTGTCCTCTTTGCATCTTCCCTTCAGGCATTTATTCACATTGACGAGATCCCCCTGAGACTTCTCTTCTCCAGGCTCAACAGTCCCAGCTCTCTCAGCCTTTACTCACAGGAGAGACACTCCAGTAACTTCATCACCTTCGTCGTCCTTTGTTGGACCCTCTCCAGTATGTCCACATCTCTGTTGTACTGGGGAGCCTAGAAATAGACACAGTACTCCACGTGTGGCCTCACCAGTGCTTAATAGAGGGGAAGAATCATGTCTCTCGACCATAACATATATCATATATTATGATATCATTAAGCATTATGTTTCCCTTTAGACTTTAAAACCCTGTCCTCTTCTGAGACAAATGCAGAGGAAATTTCCATTATGCTTCCTGAACTCACTGGCATATTATGATATAAATGTAATGCTGTACCTAATTGACAGTGGCAGTATATCCCTATAAGTGGAAGAAACATAGGAATAGACTCATGGTTTCACTTTTTCAGCCTTCCTTTCCTCTCTCACCTCTTTTTGAGATGTTTTATATTCTAGGAAACAAATACATGGAACAGGGTCTTTTGTCTTTAGCAAGAAGCAAGCTGAGATTATACCATAATGCAGTGCAAGAGCATAAGACATGAAATGCACTTACCAAAACTAATTGTTGTAGGCCCAAGAAAAATAGGACATCATCTGTTCTTAATTCTGCAGTATCCCAAAATGAATTAGATTTCCCACAGTTCAAGAAAATTTACCAAAGGAACAAACAGTCCACATTAAAAGTCTTAACGTCCTTTCTTAATTCCTCATGAGTAAAGTATTTCAGAAAGACTAGGTTGAAGACAATAATCAGCAGCTCTCTTCTAAACTATGCACACAGTGACACTGAACTCTCTTAAATCCAACAGTCTTTTCTCCTTGCTTTCCTGACACTCTGGCTGTTACAGCAAAATGATTTTCATAATTTTTAAACTAAAACAGATGGAATGAAAACACTATGTAAAAAGTGGGCAATAAGGAAGCACATATATATGAAAGGAAAGTATCCTATACCTGTAAAGATATGCAGGAATTTATCATCCTTGTGAAAAAATTAATAGGTAGTGTTATTTTTTAAACTAAACCCATCAGTAACAGTTTCAACAACCAGAATTTTTTCACACAGGAGTCAAAAAGACAAAGAGAAGATTAAGAATTTATTGAGAAAGAAGAAAAGAACTACTATAGGAAATACAGAGTGCATTTAAGAGAAACTGCTATGCTTCTGACCTATTTTTATGCTCTTCCATAAATGTTCCATTGGACTACATTAGAAACAGGACAGTAAGCTAGATGAACTCCTCTTCCTAAGTAGTCATATTATTTTATGCTCTTATGAATACTGTGAGTCAGCCATTAGCAGTAATGAGATTAGTGAGAGGATACAGAAAGCTTCACTGTTCATGCTCTTAAAAAATGAAGAAATCTTGACTTCCCAGTAACATCAAGTTGTCATTATCAGAGCTTTTCAATCAATGTAAAACAGCTCATACTTTACAACATTTGGCACTGGAGCCTGAATATCCAAAATAGACATTTGTTTCTGCCCTTGTGACTGAAAAGCCCAACATAAGCTGAGATCATCACCTGCAGCTCTGTTTTTGGAAGCATAATTGCAACCTTCAGTTTAGAATGACTGTCCTGTTATAAAACAGGAAAATAAGAACTAATAATAAGCAACACAACTCTTTTTGAAGAAACTGCCCAAGCTATTCACTACATTTTCCATCAATATGTTGTTTTCCATCAGTTTTTGTGATAGACTAACAACTACACAATCAGTAACTATTTAAATTGATCTCAAAAACCAGGACCTACAATTACTATAATTTATTAAACATGGCAAAAACCATTACCCGGGCTATTTGCGATACTAAATTGCAATGAATGATGTATGTTTTCCCTTAGATCTCTTCACCACTGAACTGTATCCATTTATTACCTAAATAAAGACAGTTCTAACTCTGCAGAGACTTGATAATGAAAGTAAACATACTGTACAAAGCCAGAGGCAATACTGGAAATAGTGAGACAGTGTGTGTTATCGGTATTTAAATATTGCATTTATATTGCCAACTCTGAAACTTAACTGTTTTAACACACATTATAACAATCCACCACTAAAACTGAGAAAGTTGTTTAAATTCTAAGCACCCATATACCTCATGCCTTGATGAACATTGCAAATCTGGGAGCTTCATTAAGTCACACATTTTCAAGAGTACTTGGCTATTTTAACTAGATCAAAGTTGTTGGAGCTATACCTACTATCTCTAATCCACTTACTGGAAAAACATACCCTGATGCAAAAATCAACACAATCAACTGTCTTGAATAGATCTTTTCCTGTTGGAAAAGTTAAGTTCAGTTAAGTTCAACATTTACTCCAGCTATCGGAGAAGAGCTAAGAATTTTAAAAGGCTAAAACTTTAATAGTAATTTCATTTCAATACAAAAAAATCCAACCAGACTAATCTTCCATGTCTACACGCTTCTTGACTTCAAAGAACTCCACGAGATTATGTTGTGGTTTAACCCCAGTCGGCAACTAAGCACCACACAGCTGCTCACTCACTCTCTCCATCCACGCCCAGTGGGATGGGCAAAAGAATCAGAAAAAAAAAAAAAGTAAAACCTGTGGGTTGAGATTAAGGCAGTTTAACAGGATAGCAGAGAAACAGAAACTAATAGTAATAATACTGATACAAGAATATACAAAACAAGTGATGCACAATGCAATTGCTCACCACCTGCTGACCCATGCCCAGCCAGGCCCCGAGCAGCGATGGCTGCCCCCAGGCCAACTCCCCCCAGTTTCTATACTGAGCGTGACACCATATGGTATGGAATAACCCTTGGGACAGTTTGGATCAACTATCTTAGCTGTGCCCCCTCCCAGCTTCTTGTGCACCTGGCAGAGCATGGGAAGCTGAAAAGTCCTTGACTAGTGTCAGCACTACTTAGCAACAATTAAAAACATCAGTGTGTTACCGACATTATTCTCATACTAAATCCAAAACACAGCACTATAGCAGCTACTGGAAAGAAAATTAACTCTGAATTAAGCTGAAACCAGGACTGGATTAACAGACCCTTCACTTTATAATAGCTGTATTGACTCTTCCCCAACATGACATGTTTCTCCATGTTTGCTCTAATTTTCTTCAAAACAGTTTCTACCCACTTTCACAGTACAGATGTCAGCCTGTCTGATCTGTAATTTCACAATCTTCCCTGGAAACCTCTTAAAACACTGGCACCACTCTAACAACTTTGATAGTCAGTTTTAAGTGAGAGGATACACACAACAATTAGCAGTTTGGATATATCAACTCTTGAGATCCTTCAGAACACTTGAATGAGTATCACCTCTTTCTGGTAATTTTTTTCTCAGGCATTTTGCCTTTCCTGTGTAGTATCTTCTATCGGCATTTCAGTTAGAGATGAATTGTCCAATGAGTCCTTCATCAAAAAGCGTTTCATGTGAAACCTTAATCTCCATACGTAAATAGACACAAAAAATAACTTAGTGTTGTGGCTTTATTTCTTTTCCTGGGGCTTTCTTTTATACTTTGATCAACTAGTGGTCATACATACTCTTTGACAGGCTTCCTGTTTCTGGTATTTTCAGAAAATAAGTTACTTTAATTTTTAAGTTTGTGCAGCTCATTATTAAATTCTTCACTGTCGGCTTTCTTCTGTTTTTTATTTAACCATGGCAGGGTTAAATATCTATCCTATCTTCCTCATTTGCATGTGACTAGCTTTTTGGAAGATACTTTCTTCTTTTGAACAGCACCTCCTCTTTTTGTCCTCCTCAAGCATTTTTTGATACGTGGTACATATTTACTTCAAGCTCCCTGTGTGGTATCTTTAGAGTGTCTATGATGTCTGTGCTTCTGACTACTTCTCTTACCTTTTTGCTTTAACAAGGTTCCTTATTTTTATATAGTTAAGCTCTTAAGCATAAAAGCAAGGAATAATAGCTTTCCAATCTTCTGTGCAAAGCCCAAGTTCTTTGCTTTATAAGCTAGACAATGCTAAAAGTTAAATTGTAACGTGGAACACCCATGGAGCTGGACTCCAGAAGACATGGGCTCAAGAACAATATTCTGAACCACCAAGGACACAGAACACAGCTATCACAGTCTATGCTAGTCATGTATTCCTCCGAAAAGGCACCAGATGGAAAAATCTGGATTTTCTTCAGGTGCACAAAGCAGATAGTGGTCAGATGCTGTCACATGATTTAAAAACACATGAGATGCAAAGATTGAATTCGATTACAGGAGACTGGTGACCATCTCGAATTCAGCCTTCTCTGCCACAATCAGAAATTGTGTATTTAGATTGAAAGAAAGTTACGCAAGAGTTGAAGTAACCTATTCACTCACTCTGTTCTAGAAGATAAAACTGCTAATTACCAGCACTGCATCTAGTATTTTTTGGTTACCCCGGAAGTGTGCAACCTCAGAGGGTAATTTGTGGAACAAAGGCTTCTCCACTGAGTAACTCTGACACATTAATAAGCTGAGATGAAGTAGAAAAGTCTTCATTTACTTGTTCTCTCACGACACAATTCTATAACCACAGCAGAATGACCAAAATCCCTCTTACTGTATTTGCAAAGTAACCATAACCAAGGACCTACATCAAGAACAAGGTAACTAATACAGATTTTATGAGCTAAGCATAACTCAAACCAGATCTGCTAATCATTCTTTTTTAGGCCTTATGAATAAGGCAGTGGATATATTGTTGCTTCCTTCAGAATTACGAGCTTCAATCCAACATGCCCGATACAGAAGTGACCCACCCAATTCACCTATATTGATATAAAGATGAGTTTTAAAGGTAAAAAATATTTAGGGTTTTGAGTAGTAGCTGAAGTATGAGAGGATTATTAACATTTTACTAAAACCTTGACAACCAGTCCTTTTCAGATAGACTTTTAAGAAGCCCTACTAGTACCAGTCTAGTCTATAACTCTTCAAGGTATAGCATCAAACTATGTACTTCCTTAAAGGATGGACATGTTCAAGCTCAAAATATAGGCTATCATATTTAGTTTATGTCATTGGCCAAATTTGCAACTCCATAACATGAAGTTAACTTCATGTGACTGCATATGCAATCTGCTGTATTGAGTCAGTAGTTGAAAAGCGCCAACAATAAAGTAAACTGGATTTAAGCTTTCTATAGAGCTACTTATCACCGATCATACAGTGTTTTCAAATCTACTAGCTTTACTGTATTCTAATACCTCTCATTTTCATCATCTCACAACCCCCACTACCAATAAACACAGCTCTGCTCTCAAGCCTATCCCTAGGGTGTATATACAAAATTTATTCATCTTATTTGATTTAATCTGAATCAAATACAGATCTCCTATACTGTAGTTTGCACACATTCTGAATTACAATAGAACCTCAACATTAAAAAAACCCAAAACACCACCACCAGAATCTGTGAAAAAATTGATCTAGCAGCATTATCTAATTAGGATTTAGTAACATTTGATCATAATCATTGCAGCAGCATTACTTTATCTTCTTTCACACAGGTACAGTTCTCTGCCTTTTCTGAGCTAGCTCTCCTCTTAGAAGTAAATGCCTGCTTGCAAAGTTCCGAAAACCTTATCTCCATCAGATGGGACACTTCATCCTCCACTAAGGGCAGACAGAGACAGTCAAGTTCTCAACAATATCTGGCTTCATTTGTATGATCCCCTAGCATATCTTTGCAGTGATATTATACTCATCACTGAATAATGCTGCAGACTTAGGATGAGATAATTTTTTTTTTCTCTTGCCATAGCATAAATTTTTAAGGCTTACTTACTGTTTATCTTAAAGGCTATAAGACATTTAAAAAAAAAACATGCAATGGTGTGGAAGAGGCACTTGCCTTAACTCCAAGCTTCAGTCTGCAGCACTGATCAGTGATGGGTGTGATGACACCAACAGAGTGCATGCTGAAGTATCACATAAAGGAAGCTGAAGTTCATGAACGAGAGGGAAAAATAAAACATTATGTTAAACAGTGAAAAGATGTTAGGGTGAAAATACTCAGGAGCATGGAGAAGCTAGAGAAAAATACACAACTTAAACTTCTGTCTTTCTCTAAAATTCCTGGTTATATTTGGTTTTCATTATTCTGAAAAGACACCCCAGCTCCTGTAACATGGATAAAAGCAAAAGATCCTTCTATTTCCTGGGTAAACTTCTGGTTCAATACTGCTGGTGACAAATTGCTCATTAAATTAAAAACCCCAGTATTTTAACCTATGAATAGTACTAGCCTTTATCACTTACAGCTCCTCCATTAATGTAGTAGTCAATGCTGACAATTTAAGAAAGCAGTATGTGCTATTTGTTTACATGTAAAAAACCCAAATATGCTAATACCCCAGTATTAGCATAGTGATATGCTAATTACCTTATCATTTGTCAATTGTTTCTTTAAAAAATACATGTATGTGTGCTACACTGAAGACATTCTCACCCTTCCATGTGCCCCTGCAGTATTGCACTCTTTTGTAAATTATTTCAATGCGGACTGACTGTTGCACTGTAAAGGTCTTAAATCCTTTCTCACTTTGCAGAGCAACCATGAGTCCTTTACACACTCCCAATGTAAACAAATTCTGAATAAAATCTTGGCTGAATACTGCCTGCTATGTTTATTATAATTTTATAAAAAGAAGAGTATTTCTGACAAATAAGAATCCCTTCATTAGCCAAAAATATCATGATGCTGAAACAGCAGTACTTTGAGAATACCATTACGTGTGCCACATTGAGAATGCACACAAGGTGTGCATGACAGCCTATGCATTTATGGTACTAACCAAGGTTTATTTAATAAACATTTAACACAATCTCTGTTACCAACATGATTTCATACTTACAGTACTTGACACACTGGAAAAACATAGCTATATAATTTTGACCTATATTGAGGCCTAAGCCAGCACAAAATAAGACAAGTAAGTAATCATTATTTTGCCAATACATCTACCTTTTCTTAATTCTGTATAAGGCTTCTCATTATTAAGCTGAATTTTATACCCACCTGTTATTTAACCATGTCCAAAAAATCCCCAAGCCAAAACCAGCCATTGAGATAAAATGCGTCATTTTGAGGGCTCACTATACTAATTTACATCAAAAACACACAAAAAGAACACTATCTATGTTAGTATCAGACTCTAAACATCTGCCACTACAGAAAATATCAATATATGAGCTAAACAGTTTCACACCTCCTCTCCTCTCCTTGGGGAAAGGATGATATGGATGTCTCCCACTGTTTCAGAATGTGCTTTCAGAAACAAGAGCTATCAGTATGGCTCCCACAGCTGACTTGATTTTCCAGTATACCCTACAGATTTTAATTGCTTAAAACCTTTTGTCAAACTGGGCAGAGTATTGGCAAGACCGAAGTTTCACAAATTGAAAAGCATCGCATCATTTTGATTCATAAGTTTTATGTGATAAAAATAATCTTAATTTTTACTTATCTTCAATATCATTTAGAGCTAGAAGCACTGTCATACTCTTTGTCTTTGTATGAAATTGAGTCTTTACCCATTAGGGAGGAGGAGATGGAAAATGCTTTGAACACGCCACTAAATAAATATTCTATTATTCTTACATATGAAAATAAAGTATAGATTTCTAAAGTACACAAATATTCAAAATATGTGTAGACTACAGGATGCAGGGGGGAAAAAATGCATGTGCAAGATAAAGAGCAAACCAAACTTGGATTGTAAAGATTTCCGGAGTCATGAGTCACCTCGAAGTGACATTCAAACAAAAAATTTCATCCAGACTTACAAAAGGATTTTAATAGCTTAATAACTAACAAGCAGTTACATCAGAACAGACTGCAGGTAGAGACATCTCCATCAATGAGACAGAACTTCTTTAAGTATGTGTTACAGGTATAATCCCAACACTCAAGCTTGCTTGCATCCTAATTATAGTGATATCCTACAAACTACATTAAGAAGATATACCACTACCTTCTTGTAACTGTGCTACCATTCCAATCAAATTCTGTTGTATTTACACAATCACTGAACTACATAAACTCTATTTAAATGCTAATTACTAATGAGTGCTTTTTGGACTTTGGTATAGCATTATTCTAAAGCTATTTTTTTCTTTATAAAGCAGTTCAGAAGATATATATGAAACTGGGCTACTGGTTTCTTCTCCTTCATTTTCTTTCTTTAAATAGCAAAGATTGCTTTTAAAACACAGACTTGATCCTGCCAGGTGAGGTTTCTCATTTTAGTGCACAAAATTAATGCAAAATTATCCTAGAAACATTTACTTATTGTCAGATGATAGATCAAATCAAAGAAATCATTAAATAAATAAATAAAGGCTCAATTACTCTGTGCCAGATTACTTCAGTGGAAGTAAGAAGGACATTTCAAATCACACTCATCTCGATCTTTTTTCTGTCCTTTAAATTAATGCAAGGCAGATGTAAATCAGTATTTTTCAGTGTATCAGTTTTTCCTTCTTCTTGCAAAATGTTTTATTTCCGGTCTCTAATGACACAATTTACGTATTTACTGCAGTGTAAGGGCTGAAGTTAACATTACAGCTACTTACAGATGTAAAAATGCCTAATCATATGAGATCTATAAGAAACATATAGCAAAGGAAAACAAAAAAGCATGTGTACAATTTAACACTCGAAAATGCTTATAAAACTACAATTCCTAAAAGCAGTTCCTGACGTTTTTCTATTCTATGTTGAGTCAAAGCCAAAAGAAATCAAGGTCCACAAACTGGAAAATGTAAAGTAGCAAATTAATGTAAGAGGTTTATAGATATGCAGAAAGTTTCAAGTTACTGCAAAACAGGTAAATTAATACATCCTCTTCATGTTAAATCCTCTTGATTATAACCACTTTGTCTTCTGAAGTATATGAACACTTACGTATTTGCATACAGTATATTAATCTCTATGTTTTACTTGGTATGAAAACACTATCAGTTGCTGTACATTCATGGGAATGACTTTGAAGCACATGTAATGAAGCATGAAATAGGAAGTCACAGATTAAAATGACCTTTCAAAACAGGCATGGTACTGTGTATTATAAAATAAAGAAAGTCTTTCAAATAGCATACAAAATAACCACAAAGGACTACTCACCATGTCATATGCTGTTACTATCTTTTTCAAGACCTCTGGAACAATCCCTTGGAGCTCCATCGTCGGATACTGATCATTGAGATTCAGTACTACCAAGGGAGTATTATCAGGCCCAACCAAGCGCGTAGACACTGCCAAAATGCACTGCATAAGATTTGCTACAGGAGAGAGGCCACATAATTCTTTGAATGAAACTACTGCATTCTGCAAAAAGGAAAGAAAGAGTTTCCTTTACAGTTAAGTATGAATTTTAGTGTCTCATTCTTTCAGGATAAAATACTTCACTGTTACACTTGAGCTACAATGTGGAATTACCACAGCTTTTCCCTGAAGAACTGGCAGTTTTCCAAAGCAACCAACGTTACACATGTATTTTACCAAAAATGTTAAAAATTCAAAGAGAATTCAATACTTGCCACAGGAAAAAAAAAATCTATTTAGTACAAGTATGTCTGGTGTCTATCACTACTAAAATTAACCATGCAAATAAATGAATTCTCAAACATACCAGTTATATATTTTGAAAAATTCTAAAATTTCAAAGTAACATTTCAAAGTAATTTTTAAAATGCCACTAAGACAAACAAAGTATTAGGTGCTGAATGTCCAAAATAAGCAAAGTGAAGTGGAAGGAGGAATTCAGCCCATTTGTAACTTCAAACATACCTGAACTATAGTCCAGACGTGCTGTGGATCTGCTGGCTCCCATTTGGTGTGATTCACAAACCCAGCACTCCACTACTGATGTCATTCCTATCACAGAATCACACTTAAGTGAATTTTTAAGGTACTTTAATATGAATACCAATTTTGTACCTTTCCCAAAAATTTATTATAGTTGTATTTTATATCCCATATGGTAGAATATAAAACCATACATTTGAACTTGAAGAAAATTTCCAGTATTAGAAATACAATGTGACTCCAAGTAGCCACTGAAATTCCATGATGGGAATACTGTCAGCACTGTAATGAATTTAGGATTTTTGTACCAAGTGGGAGCTGTTGATCTATGGCAGGTCTGGAGTTTGTGTTCCTGTAGGAAACAAAAACAAAAACATGGTATATTTAAGTTACAAATGTGCTCAGTGCTCCTTTCTCTCACGTCTTACCCAAGCAGGGTATCTGACACAGATTTTCATTTTAATCAAAATCACTTTTCCATCTTGCTGGCATGGTAATACTCATTTGTGCATGAATTTTTAAGAGACATAATGCCAACCTTAACGCAAACAGGAATCAAACATGAAATATTTTCCTGTCCCTTTATGAGACAAAAGACCCCAAGTAGACTTCAAAATATGTCTATAGAGTATATTTAGGCAAAATTATGTGAATACTAAATTACTACAGTTACTTACAGTGTACTTTAAGTAAATGTTTAGTAGCATTTAGTAAACGTCCATGAAACAGAAAGTACTTTTATTAACTGGACTACACCTTAATGACACAATAATTACAAAGTTGAAAAGACAGACATTGGGAAGTCCATTCAAACAGATTTTGTTTGAGATAAACATCATGGGTAAGCCATTAAGAACAACAGCTTTACAGCGAGGTTAATGAGGACCCAGGGAACGTATATATTAACTAATGGCAGGCAGGACAGAACTACAGCTGTAACTCTTGCCTTTGGACTTCCAGCCCTATATCCAGAGACTATCCCTCACACGGTCAAGCACCTTAAACATGCAACATCCAGTTTAAACATGCACATCCAGTTTAATTACTCATATTATGCTTTTACCAGTGATTAATATGTAACAACAAGTTACGCCATCAATTTTTGTCACAGTAGTATAGTACTTCACAAGGGAAGAAAAAAGGCTAGCTATTTGTATACAGATTTAGAGAAACCATTAAACTCACTCCTGCACACTTTCTTTTTCTCTCTTTTTCCATCTTACATAACCCCCCACCACCACCACCTTTGCTCTTTATAATCTGGCTTGTGGTGACATTATTTTTGTATCATAAAAATCATAACAATTTATAACACAAAATTTCAGGAATATAGAAATTAAACAAATCTCACATTCCCTAAGTTGGTATTTGAGTGGTTTATTTACTTTTATTAGCTGTAAAACATTAGTTATGCAGAGTTTAAACTGTGCATATTATACAATCTGTCAGTAAAGCTATGCAAAACTAATATTCCATCATGTACCTAAAATATCTTTTGATAGCATTTTGAGAGATGATAATGATGAATTTAGTTGACAGCACAACTTTCAAACTGACTGAATAAAATACATAAAATGCCTTTTAATAGATCACATTCAAAGAAACCACACTGTAGAGCCTGTTTTCAATTATATCAGTTCTGGAAAATACTACTGTGTGCACAGTAAAGAGTTTAAAATAGCTACAAAAACTGTATGTTTTCACTGTTTCCTCAAATCTTATGTTCAGCTCTTCCTTGAAAGGCAGCTTAAAATACAGTATCCTTTATATGACAGAATTCTAGCCTTCCGTAGTTTAACTACAGGTTAGTTCGCTTTATACATAGCCCATAATGTGAAACATTTATGAGTCAAAATGTCATCCACATATTTTTTTAATAATCTTTTAGTATAGCAATTTTATATACACCAAGTGGAATGGAAGAGCTTCACAATGCTAGACTAATTTGTTGTTTCACATGAAGAAAAATTAGTTTTAAAACTATATACTATTAAAAACTCCTCAATATAAGATTATTCACGAAGCATATTTATCTACACTGATGTGCCTTTAAAATCCAGAAGCAAGTCTCAGACATTTCCTTTAATCAGTTTCCCCTTAACATTATGTAAGAGGATTTAATAGGTCACTTCATTTGAAATGACTATGCTTAATTTTATTAATCACTGCTAGTATTCCATCAGAAGTTTATAGATAGCTAAAAGCTTTATTAAATAAAGCACTATTTTATAATTCACTTTAACCTATGTGTAAAAGGTTTCATTTACCTGGAATCTATATTGGAATCTCCAAACAATGCATTTTTGAAGTGGGATCTCTTGGCTTCTACAAAAACAAGCACCTCAGCCCGTACTTTTTTCTGAAATTCAATTTGTTTACTATACGTGGCCTTTAAGGTAAGGTAATTTCCTCTAGAGGACGCCTTCTAATACCTTAGCACTAATTCCAATTTCTAACATATTGTTGCTAGGAAGAATCATGGTCTTTCTGAAAGTACTGCCTTCTATTTGCGAATGAAGAAAAAAAGCAAATCTCAGTGAAACTCTGCTAAACACACTTTCACGTACAATAAGTTTTCTAATAAGCACTAAAGTCTCCTTTTTTCTCTCAGCTGTATTTTCCTCCTGCATTTCTACTGAACTTAATTTTCTAAAACTAAAATATTGCCATACTTTCCTCTAGCGTGTATCTAACATTCCTTCAAAGACATAGCACGAGCCGAGTTCTAACGCTGGAGTTGTATTTCCAGTTCACGTTCAACAAAATACACATATGTATCGAAGGTTATCTCAGTAGACAGTATCACCTAAAAGGCTGCTCTGACATAATTCATTTTTAAAGATGTTCAGCATTAGACTTGAATAAGGTAACTTACAAAATGCAGCAAGACTCTTAATAACATGTATTCCATATGCATCATCATATAAAAATACACATAAGAACCAATAAATTCATTGTAAAAACTGTACCTGCATATTTTCTCTCAAATCCGTGGCATCCCGAATAGGCTGGAGAGCATTCTTGAACACTTCATCTATTGTTTTAATCCATAATGTTCTCAAAGAAGCATATTCCCTTGATTTCTTGCCCTTCCTCACAGAGAGGCCCCGCTTATGAGGTTTCCCACCACCCCTTCGATTAGTAATGGCCACATGCACAAACAAGGAAGCATGTGCTAAAATTTCACCAGTTAAAGACTGCAGAGGAACGTGCCGATAACCAGTCTGTAGACACTCAAAGGGAATAGTGTATTGCCCGATAAACTCATCCCCAATATAATCATCATCCAGTACTACAAAACGCACCATAGCTAGTTCTGGTAAATTTATTTGAAATTCAAAGCTTTCATCAAAAATTGGATTATCCCCGTTCTGATGCATAGTTTTCGTCCTTTGCTCTGCGCAGTCGGCAGGGATTCCATGTATTTCAACATAGACATAAGGATCCACAACATCACCTTTGGCACCTGATCCTTTGGGTTTAGGAAAGTTTTGCCCACTAATGATTTTAATATGAAGCAGCTGAGGCGAAACTCCAGGCACGGTGTCTTTCGTATTCGCGCTAAAGAAGGATACTTCTTCTCTCATGATGGCAGGGCGAAGGACATAGCCACAGTTTCCATTTTGTCGAAACCAACCAATGTTAAGATCCATCATTAAACCAGGCGTTTGAAAGTTCATTGCTACTATCTGACAACCACATTTCCAAAAGTCCTGGGGATTCATATTACTAGAGTCAATCCTCATAGGACTGGGGAAAACTCTCGCAAGAAAGCGTTTGTTATAATTTACAAAGTCTCCGGGGTTTTCATTGGCATATTTGCTAGCGAGCACTTCATTAAATGAGCACACTTCCCAGTACTTCTGGAGCTGAAATGAAACTTGAAACTCTTTGAACTGAACTGATTTACATATGCTTACCAACTCAGAGAGTTCTTTGCNNCTAACTCAGAGAGTTCTTTGCAGAGCTGAAATCGTTTCCCCGTCATCGAATTTTGCTGTTCTACCCCCTCTTTCCCCACTCTCTGTGACATTTCTGCTCCTTCATCTTCATCTGTAACATCTCCCTCTAGTCCAGAACAGTTAGAGGAAAGCTTCTTTGCTTTAATTAGTATTTTCCCTTTAAGTGATTCCGGTGATGGAAGATAAGTCTCTTCAATGTTTGGAGACTGTGTATGTAGTTTGTCCCCCAAAATTTTCTTCATGTGTTGTACCATAACTTTCTGCTGCTTAATAGAACAATGATTTTCTAAACATAAAATAAGAGGGTATTCTGAAGCAAAAAATGCATACTTGTTAATAATGTCAATCACACTACGGAAGACAATCTGCGACGTCATTGTATGCCCTGTGTAAATCACAGGCTCATTATCTGGACCATCCCATACATCCAGTTCAACACTTCGACAACCCATTTTAAGAGCGCGAATGTAACCTGTGATGTCAGAAGGCCCTCGAAACTGATCCTCTATCAAGTATGTATTATGAGATGAATTTATAAAATAATGAGATAAAGGTTGTTTCATATCTTGACAAACTTTTTTATGTTCTGGATCAAATATGTGGCAGTCTGGTGAAGTAAGGTAATTCGTAAACCCATCTATAGAAAGACAACCCTTTTCCTGGCCCTCTTTGGCTGGCTCGTATTTCTGAATAATTTCAAGGCTTATTTCTTCCGTGACGTGTGCCATACCCTGTTCTGCTTCTAAAAACATCATGAGGTCCTTAGTATCTAGGAATTCTTTATTGCTCGAAAACTGAACCAACAGGAAATAGATTTCAGGTCTGGTACAAAGCTCATGAAACACTTCAATAAACTCTTCTTTTGTTACTTCAGTACCAGTTTTTTCCTTGGATCTATGTAACTCCTTGAATTTTAGTTCAATTTTATTAGTTTTTAAACCAGGATTTAAGTCTTTTATAAACTGTACAGCATTACACAGCGGTATATAGCCCAAATTATCTACATCTGATTCACTGAACATTTGTGAAAGCCATGAAGTCCGCATATTATCTTGAGTACTTTCTATCATATCTAGAGTATGTTTTCCATAAGAAATCAGGTATCTTAAGCCAGTAACCCAAATATTTGCAATGTCTGCTGAGTTAGCAACAAGATCTAGTGACTCATAGTTTTCTCCATATATAATTGAAAATGCACAGTCTTCTGATACCTGGTCATATATTCCATTGCTGCGAAAAATGTCTGTATTTTTTCCTGTTCTTACTTCTTTGATTGATTTAATATCAATCTTTGCTTTTTCAGAATCCTTTTTTGAAGGTTCCCAGCGTAGAGACTGCATATCTGCATCCAAAAGAAAATATCGGTGATACACCCTAGAGTTGGATCGAATCTTTTTCAGCTCAGAGCCTTCAACC